>JAABOM020081813.1:0-31708 GCA_011800125.2 Solanum clarkiae | reverse complement strand
TGATTGCTGGTTTCTCCAGATTACTTTTACTGAAGCTATTTCTTTATTCCTTAGCTTCTTAACTCGACGATATAGAATAGCAACAGGTACCTCTTCATAGGTGAGATCTTTTGTAACCTGCACATCTTTAATAAGAGTGATACGGGATGGTTCACCTATGTATTTTCGAAGCATTGAGACATGAAAAACTGGATGAAGTATTGAAAGCTCTTGGGGTAGCTCTAATTCATATCGAACCTGCCCAAACCTCTAAATAATTTATATGGTCCTATTTAGCGTGGGCTCAGTTTTCCTTTCTTACCAAATCTCATAACCCCTTTCATTGGAGACATCTTTAAAAATTCCCAATCCCGTACTGAGAATTCCAGTTCTCTCCTCCTAGCATCCACATACGATTTGTGATGACTTTGGGGTGTTTCTAGCTGTTGTTGTATTACCCTAAATTTTTCCATGGCTTATTGTAGTAGATCTAGCCCAAGCAAGGTGGTTTTAGCCACTTCAAACCATCCAATTGGCGACCTACATTTCCTTCCATACAAAGCTTCATAAGGTGCCATGTTGATACTCAAGTGGTTGCTATTATCATAGGCAAATTCAATAAGTGAAGAATGGTCCACCGAACTACCTTTAAAGTCCAATGCAAAAGATCGCAACATATCTTCAAGTGTTTGAATAGTGCGCTCAGATTGACTATCCATCTGATGGTGGAATGCTATACTAAAATTCACTTGTGTCCCTAAACTCGTTTGGAAGGACTTCTAAAACTTGGCAGTGAATTGAGCCCCCAATCAGATGTAATGGAGATTGGGAGCCCATGTAGCCTGACTATCTCTTTGAGGTATAGCTTAGCATACTCTTCGCCTATATAATCACTCTTAACTGCAAGAAGTGTGCTTACTTTGTGAGTCTGTCAACTAGTACCCATATGGAGTCAAACACCTGAAATGAGCGAGGCAACCCGGTAACAAAATCCATATTGATAATATCCCACGTCCATATTGGAAGCTCTATTACACTGCATATAGCCCCCCAACTTTTGGTGCTCTACTTTGACTTGTTGGCAATTTGGACATTGAGCCACAAATTCTGCAAGTTCCTTTTCTATGCCTCCCCACTAAAACATTCTCTTCAGGTCATGATACATCTTAGTTGATTCTAGATGGATGGAATATCTGGAATGATAGGCTTCTTCTATTATCCTCTTTCTTAGTCCATTAATATCAAATATACAAAATCTATTTTGGCAATAAAGTACTCCATTTAGTGTAAGATCAAAGCCCTTTATCATACCCTGACTTGTCTTATCTTTAAGTCATCCTAAAACATGATCCTCAAACTATTTTTCTTTCACCTCTATTACTAATGAAGACTTCGCAGCATTATGCACAACAACCCCTTCCTTTGGGGTTTCAAGAAGGCAAACTCCCAAACTAGCTAGTTTTCATAGATCCTTAGCCACCCCTTGACTTACGGCGGCCTGATCACCAATATTCATAATTGCCTTACGACTCAGAGCATATCTATAGTACGTGTGGCCTCTATACGAGGATCCCAGTGAGGATCGATGGGAACACCTGCTGCAGTGCATAGTTGATGGATCAAAAATGGGAATGGTATTGAGGTGTTTGTCTGAGCTATAGCCTCATGAATCTGCTTTGAAATAATCTGGGCCCAATCTATAGCATTGCCAGCTAGAATGTTGGCCAGCAGTATGACTCTCTTGAGGGTGATCGCATTATCTGTGAAGGTTGGCCTAATACACCAACGGATAATAGACCACCAAAATTTAGCAAGGAATAAGAGGTGTGCTTTAACTGTAGATTATGCGTGGTTTGGGACCCACGTCAGCTCGACACCCTCCTCGTAGATTTGACTAGCTATCCACCATAGTAACTCTGTCCTGGCCCCAATGACCTTCCGGTCAATGCTCTCCTCATTTTATCAATACAACTATCGTACTTTGTAGTAGACTTAGACACTTTATAAGAGGGCCCAAACTGCACTCATCGGATCTTCTCCTCTGAGATATCAACTTTCCTCCCCAGGACTATCACCACCTATAGCTTCGGCTGCTCAATTAGCCTTTTGTACTTCGACAACCCCCGACAGAGTTTCACAAGATACGATGCATAGAACCCACGGACTACATAAGGGGCATATTTTTCCAGCTAATATGTGGTCCACCGTAGTCCGTGATCATCCAACCAAGCATCCAATCTGGGTACTCTATCTAAGCTTGAGGCATTCAACTGAGACTTCTCATGAAATTAGCGCACCAACTTGTCTTGCCCCTTAGGCTCCAACCCTTGGTCATATATTTCTTTCATCCCTGGGACACACCATCTGTGGTTAGCTAGAGGTTGGGATTGGACTTCCTCTTGCTCGGTTTGGCAGGTGCTCTCGGACTCTGACTCGGATCGAACTGTGAGAGATTCATCTGTGGCAAATTGACCCGTCCCCGTTACCCTGTTGTTCCTCCTCTTCAGACTAGGAGGAACTCCTGACTTCCACAGGTGTCTGCGCTGTAAGTTCCCGAGTCTGGGGTCTATTGGCTTCCAGATCTACCATGACTCTACGGACTTCCATAGAGCGCTCTGAATTTTCGGTCTCGAAGATTCATCCATCAACCTGTGTTGGAGAGTTCGAATTGTACGTTTATCTTTAGGGGGCATTTTATCTATAGACGAATCACAAAGCAACAAAATCAAAAGTAAATATTCACTGATACAACTGCAGGTTTACAGCTACAAGTGCAATTCCGACTTGTAAGGTGACCTACGAGTGGTATACTTGCCTTGTAAAACTAGAAATCAATCAAAAATGCTTTCTGATCTTAGATACAAGACACAGTTATGAAACTCGTTGGGTGACCTATGAGTCGTACTATTAGTATCGTACTAAATTCCAAAAGCATTTTCAAAAACTTAGGACTTATGAGACCCTCACTACGAGTCATAGCAGGAACTACGAGTCGTATGTGAGTCTCATATGAGAAATATGAAGGAACCACAGATGACTGCTGCTTGCTAAGAGGGACCACTATGACTCGTATAGGGACTTACGAGTGATAAGAGAAGCTCATATCTGACTGCAGAAGGTATCTATAGTGCCTAACATTTTCCCACACAAAGCAACAAATCAAACACAGAATCAACACTCTTGGCACACAATAACATCACCAAATACTTGGAACATAATCAATTCTACACTATCATCAGGAGTTCAAGACAACCATCATCCCTAAGATTTAAATCCAGTTCCACATTACCTCAACCACAGCAAAAGAAATACACATTCAAAACTCATTCTTGACATCTATAAACATTCCATAGGAATGCAGTTCCCAAACATATCAATTCAATAAAATCCCATAGGTTAAGACATGTAAAACACACTCCCACTTCTTAAGTTTCAATTTCGTCAACAACTTAGATTGTGAGTTGGCAACAATCACACAATATATCCCATGAATAACAAATTTCGTATGCACTAGCACCCACTTAACAATTTCGATAAGATTTGATTCACAACTCACTTCTTCAAAGAAATCAAACCCTATGTTACAACTCTAGTGCAATAACCATTATATGGCATGATTTAACATGATTAAACAAAGCACACACTCATATAGGGAAAAAATTCACCATAAAATATTTCAAAACTTAACGATGGAGCTTATCGATTGATAGGAGAAGTAAACCAAAGCAAAGGAAATTTAAAACCATGCCAGAAACACTAAGAATAATGGCCTCGTCAAAATCTTTGCTGGAAAAAAATATGTGCTGCTGGGATGTTGGTCGGAAAAGGAGAATATGGAATGAATTTGGGGGAAACCATTGATTTTTAGGGTTTATACTCGATAATAGGGGTCAAATGTGATTTTGACCCCTTATATAAGCAAACTGGGTCGACGTTTAAAAATCTGCAAATCAGGGCTATGAGACATCTCCTACGAGTCATAGGATGTCCTACGACTCATAGGTTATGGTCTCATAGTAGACCGAACACTTATAAGAATTTAGGAATTACACCTGGGCACTACAAACCCCTTTTACGGCTCGTAGAAGACTCTACGAATCGTAAGGTTGGGTCATGGCGTACGTGCCAACTTCTGATACTCACCGATTCTCTCTACGATGCATGACTATGAGTTGTAGTGAGGACTACGACTTATAGGGTTGATAGTAGAGGATGCTCCAAGTGCCATTTTTCATATCTTCAGTTCTTCAATTTTGCACCTACAAACCATATCTCAAAACACAACAATTCCCAAAATATTACAATTGTACCAATGCCTTTCAATCATAAAGACAAACTCACATCTTCTACCTATGAATCTCAACAACCCAAAATAATTAAAATAAGCCAACAATTATAAAAAATGCTTGGGTTTCCTCCCAAGAAACACCCTGTTTAACGTCGTGGCTCGACTTTTTCATCTTCTTTCATCAACTATCATCAAGGGTCCACACCTCACTCTTGTACTCATCTGGGTATTTCATGGATGGCGAATATTGAACACGACCTCTGCATCTTTGACCCTAAACCGTAATACACCTGAATCCATATCCACCAGGGCTCTCTCAGTGGCTTGAAATGGTCTCTCAAAAAGATGGGCACCTCAAAATCAACTTCATAGTCAAGGATCAAAAAGTCAATCGGGAAGATAAATTTATCCACTTTAACAACCACATCCAAAAGGATTCCCTATGGCTTTTTAATGGTTTGATCTGCCATAAGTAACCTCATTCTTGTCGGGGTAGGAGTATCAAGGCCAAGCTTTTTGAATACTACAAGAGGCATTAGATTGATACTTGTTCCTAAGTCTACAATGCTCTTACAAACTCGGCATCACCAATAGTAAAGGGGATGGTGAATGCACTGGGGTCCTCTCGCTTTTGAGCAAGGCATTTGGTCATAATCGCACTATATTGTTGGAGTTCTTATGAGAACTCTTGGCTCTGAGTGTGTTTCTTGGTGACCAAATCCTTCATATATTTGGCATACCCGGGTATTTTCTCCAAAGGTTCTAGAATGGGAATGTTGATGGAGAGTTGCTTCAATATCGAGAGGAAGTGTTTGAATTTACCCTCCTCTTCCTTTCTCTTAAGTCTTTGAGGGAAAGGAGGAGGGGGTTTGGGAGTTGATGTCATTTCTCATGCTCCCTTGTCTCTTCTTGTTTCATTCCAACAACCTTCGGATCTTCTCCCTCAACCACAACTTCACCACCAAGACCCTTCTCATCAACTTCATCCATACTTATCGTCATAGGGAGATCTGTGGTGCTCTTGCCATTCCTAATCATCCTTGCCATACAATGTCCTTCATTCTTTAGGTTTTGAACCGTATTGCTAGGTAGGATGCCCTTTTAGTGTTGATTCAATTATCAAGAAACTTGTCCAAGTTGTTGCTCTAATTGCTTGATAGCCACTAAGTAAGACTCTAATTTTTGGTTAATAATTGAAATATCTGCTTTCATTCCCTTTAAAGTCTCATCTTGGTAGTCATCTCGCTTCAATAACTTTACAAACATATCTTCAATCCTGGAGTTGCTTGACCCAACATCACGGTTGTGCGGTGGCACATAAGGAACATTCATGTAGCCCTCTCTTCTTCTCCACTTTGCATCTGGCTCTCTCTCACTCTTATAGTAAGCCTAGGTCTTAGACGTGACACGGCGAATGGGGAAACTGAAGGAACCCCAAACAAGCCTCTTAACTTGTCATTTCAAATCCTTTGTAACAGAAGCATATAAAAGATATGTAGAATATAGTAGGGAAATTAGGGATAAGGGAAAGCTTTGCAACACATCAACATCGAAACGCAACGAATCATAGCTCATATTCTAAATATATAACCCTGTCTAACAAACACGTCTACCTATATAGATAGAGTGGGGGCCAAGACAAAGTAACCAGGTTCACTCTCATAAGAAAATTGAACATAAGATAGTGTCCCAATACATACATAGGAGGAAAACATAAACCAAAGTCCCCAAAACGGAGGACTAACGAACAAGCTTGGAATAGTACCGTCTAGCCACATGGAGGAGTAGGATGATCAACATGGGCATAGGTTCTAACATGGTGATATCATGTAGGCAACAATATGCATTAGTAAGATTGAATGTACTGAGTATGTGAGATGCAACGCCACAAGAGATAAGCTTCATGATAAACATGCATAACAATAGGCAATAGGCATAATGTAGCCAGATGACATGCATGTTCAATGCATAAGTAAAACATGCTTAAGTAATCCATGCTCATAAAGAATATCATATGTGTAGAAGTGACCAAGAAAAATTTCCAAGGTATGAACCCCTTGGGGTTAGTGATGATGCCGCCCCATTACTAAGGCGGATGAGTATGAACCCTTATCTCAGTTACTGATAATGCCGCCCCATCATGTAGGTAGATGAGTACGAACCCCATCTCGATTGATGAGTATAAACCCCATCTAGTTAGTGATGATGCCACCTAATCACTAGGTGGAGAAGTATGAAGCCTTCCCTCAGTTACCCGGGCTCTTGTCCCCCCAGATCGGGTATGGTCTAATGCAACACTTTATATATAGTTCATTATATGCATAAGATCATTTCATCATCATACAGTCAATTATGTCATATACATAAGCTCTTTTCATCACCACAACATCATTCATATCATATCTTATGCTTTGGGCCTTCATTTCGTCAAGAAACTATAACCGGACATTTTATCAAACACCTTGGGCGTGTGCAATGGGGGTAAAAGACCATGCAATTTAGAGATAAAATCATGCAAGAAAATCTATAGTAAAACCATAAATCAACACCTTGTAACATCCCCACGATATTCACATCAAAACCCCACCTGAAATGCAACATTAAATCTAAGATTAGAGCTCAAAACATGCTAAAACAGCTATACTTTCATGAAGTAAAATCACCGTGCAGTAAATTTCTCAATATACAAGACCCATATGTAAAATCAACTTTAAATTATGCAATATTGTTAAAAGGAAGCTTAGGCATCATAGGTGAAAGGACCCAATGGTTCAATACCACATACCTTAGCTTTGGAGAAGTTCTTGGTAAAGATTGACAATGGAGACTTGAAACTTGAAGAGAATCCTTAAATCAAGATGAGGGTATTGAGTCTTGAATTTGGAAGTGTAGGATAATATAAGGGTGAAATTTGACTATGTATAGATCAAAACATGTTTGGGAAACTTGGGGCCCAACATGTAGAATATTTTATGCTGCATAAGAAAGACTACATATCTCCGCGTCATGGATAGGACACTGAGAGGGATTTGTACTAAAGCGCACCCAAGGCGCGTTGCAGGAGCATCGCGAACAACTCATTGGAAATTGTCCCTTAAAACATGTTTGGGAAACTTAGGGCCCAATATGTAGAATATTTTATGCTGCACAAGAAAGACTACATATCTCCGCGTCGTGGATAGGACACTGAGAGGGATTTGTACTAAAGTGCGCCCAAGGCGCGTTGCAGGAGCATCGCGAATAACTCACTGGAAATCATCCCTTAAAAATTTATAATTGCTATTATTTCACTCTTAAATCGAGGTTAGACCCCTTGTCACCTAATTTTGACCCCCTGATCACAAATATGAATCGGATTTTCTAAATAATAAATGGATTTTTAGACATATGGAAATTAAAATTTCGGGCATTCTGTGGCACATTTTTGGGAACATTTTTTTGGGGTCATTTCAATATCTCCCCCTTGAGAACATTCATCCCCAAATGTAAAAGAGACATACAAGACAAGAGTGATCAGGCACAAATCATCCCCACCAAGAATGCAACATAACATGTAAAAACACCATTTTCAAATTCTCAACATAAGTATAAAATCATCCTAAGTTTACCAACTTAAACATGAATGCACATGAATGACATAGGGGCTGAAATGTAGAACTTGAAATCACATATGATACTTAGGATTAGTAGCTTAGGATTGAGTAGAGACGAAAAGGTAAGGATACTGCTTTTGCATGTCCCCTTTGGCCTCCCAAGTTGCACTTTCGGCTTGTTAGTTCCTCCAAAGGACCTTAACGGACGCCACATCTTTGTTCCTCAATATCCTTACTTTTCAATCCAAGATCTGAATCGGGATCTTCTCATAAGTTAAGTTATCCTCCACACCACCCACTACATCAAGAGGTACAATGGAATTAGGGTCACCAATGCATTTTCTCAACATAGAGACATGGAATACCGGATGGCCCAAATCCCTTTCACTAGGCAACTTCAACTCATAAGCTGCTTTGCCAACCGTCTCAATAAACTCATAATGACCAACATACCTTGGACTCAACTTCCCCTTTTTACCAAAATGGACCACATCTTTCATTGGAGAAACCTTCAATTAGACCCAATGACCCATTTGGATTCTAGGTCTCTTCTTCTCACATCAGCATAGGATTTTTGACGACTTTGGGATATCCTCAACCTTTCCCTAATCATCTTAACTTTCTCAAGAGCTTCAATAACCAGATCCGGCTGCAATAAAGCCACTCTCCAACCTCAAACCAGTGAAAGATGGTCGTCCCAACTACCTTTAAGCTCCAATACACAAGCCCTAAGCATATTCTGAAGTATTTCAATCGTCCTTTCGGCTTGGCCATCCATTTGTGGGTGGAAGGCTGTACTAAGGTGAACTTTTGTACCCAGATCCCTTTGAAAAGATCTCCAAAAGTGTGAAGTAAATTGTGCACCCCGATCCGATATGATGGATAAAGGAACCCCATGTAGCCTCACTAACTCATGGATGTACAACCTTTCATACACTTCAGCCTCATATGTAGTCTTGACTGGAAGAAAGTAAGCCGATTTCATCATCCTATCAACAACCACCCACATGGAATCAAAGCCTTTCCTAGTCTTGGGCAATCCTACCACAAAATCCATGTTAATTACCTCCCGTTTCTAAGTGGGAATCTCTATTTCTTGGGTTAGGCCACCCGGCCTTTGATGTTTAGCTTTGACTTGTTGGCAACTATGGTATCTAGAAATGAATTTGGCAATGTCCCTTTTCATGCCTCCCACCAATACACCTCCCTCAAGTCTCTATAAATTTTGGTGGAATCAGGGTGGATAGAATAAGAGGAATTATGGGCTTCATCAAGAATTTTCTCCGTCAAAACATCATCACATGGCATACTAACCTATCTTGGTGTCTGAGGGCCCCATCTCCCCCTTGGGAGAAAACCTCTATTTTGCCCTCTTTCACCAAGGCTTTCAATTCAAGCAAAGAGGAGTCTAGATCTTGTTTTGCTATCACCTCATCAACCAAAGAAGATTTAGAAGCGTCAACCACAACAACACAATTACCCACACCTTCCAATCTTACCCCCAATCTAGCTAACCCTGAACCTCCCTAGCCATCTCCCTTTCACCACCATCCAGATGAGCTAGGCTACCCATGGCTACCCGACTCCAAGCATCTTCCACAATATTCGCATTACATGGATGGTAGTGCACACTCATGTCATACTCCTTAAGGAGTTCTAGCCACCTTCTTTGTCTCAAGTTAAGATCTTTTTTTGTGAAGACATATTAAAGGCTCTTATGATTGGTAAAGACATCAACATGCACCCCATACAAATAATGACGCTAAATCTTTAATGCAAACACCACGACTGCTAATTCAAGATCATGGGTAGGGTAGCTCTTTTCATGCACCTTGAGTTGTCTAGAAGAATAGGCTATGACCTTACCATTTTTCATTAGCACATAACCGAAACCATCCGATAGTGACAATATAGGAGCGGACACAAGTCTATCCTTCAGTGTTTAGAAACTTTTCTCACATTCATCGGTCCACAAAAACCTCACCTTATTTTGAGTCAATTTTGTCATAGGAGAAGCAATGGAGGAAAATCAAATCACATTCCCTTTATAGTAACCCATGAGGCCCAAGAAAATTCTAATGTCCGACAGGGTCAATGGTCTAGGCCAATTCCTAATCACATCGGTTTTCTTAGGATCCACTTGTATACCATCCACCGACACCACACGACCCAAGAATACGACCTCCTCCAACCAAAATTCATACTTGCCATACTTAGCATTCAATCTCTCCTCCCTTAATCTTTGTAACACAACCCTCAAATGGCCCATATTCTCTTCCCTACTATGTGAATAGATCAAAATATCATCAATGAAAACCACATCAAAGGAATCAAAGTAGGGATTAAAGACCCTATTTATTAGGTCCATAAAGATGGCCGATGCGTTAGTCCCTGCGAAGGACATCACCACGAATTCATAATGCCCATATCTAGTCTGGAAAGCCGTCTTAAGAATATCACACTCCCTAACCATCACTTGATGGTACCCAGACCGAAGATCAATCTTAGAGAAAAAGCTAGCCCCTTGCAATTGGTCAAACAAGTCATCAATTCTTAGAAGGGGATATCTATTCTTTATAGTGACCCTATTGAGTTGCCGATAGTAAAAGCAAATTCTAAGTGACCCATCTTTATTCTACACAAATAACATCGGTGCACCCCAAGGTGATTAGCTAGGTCTAATAAATCTCTTTTCCAACAAATCTTTCAATTGCTCCTTTAACTCCTTCAACTCTGCCAGGGTCATACGATAAGGGGCAATGGAGATAGGTAGAGTGTCAGGAAGGAGATCTATGCCAAAATCTATCTCCCTTTCGAGAGCGACACCGGGAAGGTCATTTGGAAAGACATCAATAAATTCATTTACAACCGGTACCAACTCAATGGAAGGGACTTTGGAGTCCACATCCTTGACCTTCACAAGATGATACAAACACCCCTTGGAAATCAACCTATGGGCTTTAATGCATGAGATGAATCTACTCCTTACTACCATATCATGACTTTCACATTCAAGGATGGGTTTACTTGGGAATTGAAACTTGACCCTATGGGTTCTACAATCAATAGAAGCATAGTAGGCATGCAACCAATCCATCTCAAGAATAACATTAAAATCAACCATACCTAATTCAACAAGATCACAAGGTAAGATTTTACGCAAAATGCAAATCGGACAATTTTTATACACCCTCCTACCAACAAGAGATGCACCAATAGGAGTAGACACTACATATGACTCATGCAACAACTCCAACTCAACATGGAACTTCTTCGCAACAAAAGCGGTAACAAAGGAAAGGGTGGCACCTGGATCAATCAAAGCATGTACATCAAGATCAAAGATTTTCAACATACCGATAACAACATCAGGGACCTCACAAACCCCTTGCATCCCATGTAGACCATAAAACCGGTTGTGCCTTGGGGCACCACCTTGAGGACCACCTCTACTTTGTACCCCGAACCTTGCCACGATTTCTTGGATAATCTACTTTCTTGGACCAAGCTCCCTACAACCATAGCATGCACTAGTACCCTTCAAACATGGGCCATTATGACTCTTCCCACATCTAGGACATACATTAATAGGATCCACCCCAACATTACCTTGAGGTCTAGGGAAGTGATTGGAAAACTCCCTACTTATAGCATAAGGAGGCCTTTGGCCCTGTGAAAGTCTATCACCCTTGTGGAACTTGCCCTCAAAACAGGCCTTCTTGGCCTCATGGCCCCCCCTTTTTCTCAACTTCTCTTCTTCCATTTGCTCAGCATATGTCATCAATCGAGACAAGTCCATGTCACCAATAAGCTAGGCGGACCGATATTCTTCACTTACCAAGTCGGAAACCCCCATAACAAACTTATTCATCCTTGACCTAGGATCGACCACCAAATAGGGAGAATACTTTGAATGTTTATTAAATTTGAGGGCATATTCCCTCACACTAGTAACACCTTGTTTCAAGTTCATAAACTCAACCAACTTTGCTTCCCTAAGCTCAAGAGGGAAGAATCAATTAAGGAATGCCAATTTGAATTCCTCCCAAAGCACAACATAGTCATTGCCTTTCTCACCCTTCCATTGAACAAACCAAATTTGGGCCACCCCTTTGAGTTGGTATGCCTCCAACATCGCCTTCTCATTTGGCCTAACGCCCATGATAGATAAGATTTTGTAGACCTCATCAATAAACTCTTGTGGATCTTCATCCACCTTTGACCTATGGATAGACAGAGGATTCATCCTTGTAAAGTCTCTTACCTTAGCTCCCAGGGTATGCATAAGGGGCTTGGGCTCCTTGTTGGACTTGGTTGGCCACCGATTGGGCAAGCATAATAAGAATATCTTGGAGATCACCACTGATAGGTTGCTCTTCTGTAGTTCGGTCCCATCTTCCTCTAGTGTTTGGCATGATCTAGCATAGTAAAGAACAATTGTTAAGGGGGGAAACTTATCACAACTCTATAGCACGGCTTAGAACATGAAGAAGGAAAACATTTCCTAAAAAGTCTAATAGCCTCCTATTCATAGTCATGGTGAGCTACACAACAATGAGTAGAACACTAATCGACGCGGTGTGTTGGACTCTGAGGATCTAACAACCTAATGCTCTGATACCAAGTTTTTCATGACCTAAGCCTAGGGCCTAGACGTGATATGACGAATGGGGAACCTGAAGGAACCCCAAACAAGCCTTTTAACTTGTCATTTCATATCATTGGTTGCGAAAGCATATAAAAGACATGTAGAATAGAGTGGGGAAATTGGAGCTAAGGGAAAGCTTTGCAACACATCAACATCAAAAGGCAAGGAATCATAGCTCATATCATAAATGTATAACTTTTCCAACAAATACCTCTACATTACATAGATAGAGCGGGTGACAAGACAAAGTAACCAGGCTCACTCTCATAGTCAACTCGAACAAAAGATAGTGTCTCAATACATAGATAAGAGGAAAGAATAAACCAAGATCCCCGAAATGGAGGACTTACAAACAAGCTTCGAATAGTACCGTCTTGCCATGTGGCGGAGGAGGATGATCAACTTAGGAACCGATTCCTATATGGGATATCATATAGGAAAGAGTATGTGTTAGTACGTTTGAATGTACTAAGTGTGTGGGATGCAATGCAACAAGAGATAAGCTTCACGATCAACATACATAGCAATAGGAAATAGGCATAATATAGCAAGATGACATGCATGTTCAATGCATAAGTAATACTTCCTTAAGTAATCCATGCTCATAAATAATATCATATGTGTAGAAGTGACCAAGTAAGTTTTCCAAGGTATGAACCCCTTGGGGTTAGTGATGATATCGCCCCATCACTTAGGTGGATGAGAGCGAACCCTCATCTCGGTTGGTGATAATGCCACCTCATTATCTAGGTGGATAAGAACGAACCCCCATCTCAATTAATGAGTATAAAACCCCATGTAGGTCAGTGATGATGCCGCCTCATCACCAGGTGGAGAAGTACGAACCCTTCCCTCGGTTACCCGGGCTGTTGTCCCCCCGATCGGGCATGGTCTAATGCAACACTTTATATAGAGTTTATTATATGCATAAGCTCATTTCATCATTATATAGTCAATTATATCATATAAATAAGCTCTTTTCATCACTGCAACATTATTCATATAATATCTCATGCTTTGGGCCTTCATTTCCTCAAGAAACTATAACCAGACATTTTATCAAACACCTTGAGGGTGTGTAATGGGGGTAAATGACCATGCAATTTAGAGATGAAAATCATGCAAGGGAATCTGTAGTAAAACCATAAATCAACACCTTGAAAACCCCCCAAGGCATTCACATCAAAACCCCTCCTCAAATCCAACATTAAATCTAAGATTTAGACTCAAAACATGCTAAAACAACCATACTTTCATGAACAAAAATCACTATGCAGTAAGTTTCTCTGTATACAAGACCCATATGTAAAATCAACTTTAAATCATGCAATATTAGTAAAAATGAGGCTTAGGCACCATGGGTGAAAGCATCCAATGATTCAACACCACATGCCTTAGCTTTGAAGAAGTTCTTGGTGAAGGTTGACAATGGAGACTTGAAGCTTGAAGAGAATCCTTAAATCTAGATGAGTATTTAGGGTCTTGAATTTTGGAGTGAAAACATGGCTAAGTGTTTTAGGGGAGTATTGGGAAATATTTAAGATGGTATAGGGTGAAATTTGACTAATTACAGATCAAAACACTTTTGGGAAACATGGGCCCAATACTTACAATATTTTTGGTCACACAAGAAAGACTGCCAGGCGAAAAACACATCTCTATGTCACGGAGAGGATGCAGAAGGGATTTGTACTAAAGCGCGCCCAAGGCACATCGCGGGAGCATCGCGAATAGATCACTAGAAATCATCCCTTAAATATTTATAATTGCTATTCTTTCGCTCTTAAATTGAGGTTTGACCCCTTATCACCTAATTTTGACCCCGTGATCATAAATACGAGTTCGGAGTTTTGAAATAATGAATGGATTTTTAGATATATGGAAATTAAATTTTTGAATATTTCGAGGCACATTTTTTAGCATTCTTTTTGGGGTCGTATCACTGGTTGTCTCTATACATCCCATCGTGGTTAAAGTTTCGACCTTGATTTCTGAAACCTTGCCTCAAATAGTCCAAATTGGACCCTTGAGGGTTGTTCCGAAAACCCGCTACTTGGTTGCTTACAAAACATGCATCCCCATCAAAGAATGGATCATCATAGGTAGGAGGCTTCAGAGGCTAGTGAGTGATTGCCTTGACACTTGCTTGATTTTGCCTTAAGACCTAGTCCATACTTGTGTGAAGTTGAGCAAATTGTGCCATGATTTCTTCGTTTACCTTTGCTTGAACATTGTTGGAGTTAACTACACAAGAAGGTTTCATCACACTTCACTCTCGTCAACCACATGCTCTATTTGTTTTGATCACTTGCTCCATCCTTGCAGCTATCAATGCGAAAGGTTGATCTAGGAATATGCCTCTCTTGATCGTGTTGGCACGAGATTGAATATTCTCATCAAGTGCCCGATAGAAAATTTCAACCAAGGCATCATTAACAACCTTGTGATCAGGGACCATCCTCAAGTATTTAGGAAATCTCTCCGATGTTGTGCTAATAGAATCACCATAAAATTTCTCAAAGTTGTTGATTTGGTCCTTGAGCTTCAACTTCTTAGATCTTGGAAAATATATTTCAAGAAATACTATCTAAAGTTCAGTCCAACTTGTGGTAGGACACGGAGGAAGCTCGGAAAACCATACAACTGCATTGCCAGTCAATGATAGAGGAAACACTCATAAACCCACAACATCAAAAGAAAGGTTTTGTGTCCCCAAAACACTCTTGTAAACAAACACAACATTTTGAAGATGACGGTGGGGATCTTCCGAAGGTAGCTCTGTGAATAGTTAGCGATTTTGGAGCATTTGGAGCAATCCACTTGATATTGTGAACTTAGTATCTGCCGAAAAAGGATATAGTACTATAGCACCGATAATGTCCATAGCCATAGGGTTCAATCGGAATTGATTCCATCTACAAGTATTTTCATTGAAGTCCCTGAGCTATGGCCTGTTACCCCTCTGTTGTGGATTCTCCTCTCGTCCCATATTCTAATTCGCATACATATCCTCCTAAACCTCAATATCCTCATTCACTTGAGCCATTCTTCCTAATAGTCAATAGATCTCCAAATTAAGTGGAGCTAAGGCATTTCCTTGGCTCCTCGTGTTGGGCCTACAACATTGTATACCCTGCAAATAAAATCAAACAACAAAAACAAAAACAAAAGTAAAGTACAAGAAAATCTAGAAATCATCAATAGAACTAACTAATAGTGAAATCAAATGAAAACTTAGCCATATTACCCAGAAATAGTGCCACAGTTTATGAAGATGTTCATGCTCCAATAAGAAAGCGGTCGTTGTCAGCAATTAATCTAATCGAGGTTAGGGTCGAATCCATAGGGAATATAGATCTTGACTGCAAGACTTTACCAGTAATCATTTCTAGTATTTATGCCTACAATCTCTAAATGGGGGGGGGGATGTGATTCAAAAACAAAATAAAACTACAACTAACTATAACATGAGGAAACACTTAATTTTGGGGACAACTTGGGAATTGTGTTCCTCATGGTTCGTCAACTTGATTACCCTAGATAACATAACTACAATTGGTGATTTGCATGCACAATGGTAACTTAGGTTCTTCCAGCACTCTTGTGAAGGTGAAGGTCAAATTTCACCATGGCGCTTGGTCTGCAACCACGGCGTGCCAACTAACTATTACCTATTGTCCCAATCAACCTCCCTTTGGCCAGGCTCAGTTGATTAGGGGAGAACATATCCATCGAATTCTGTCATCTGCTTACCTTTTTCTATTCATCACTACCTTGGTCAGGATAGTGATAGTAGGTAGGGTTTGGTGTTGGCCACCACCAAACAACAATAAAAATGAAGGGAAATAAATAATACATGCAAAACCCCAATCATGGAAATGCAAGAAACCTAGGTCATCTCACATCAACTACCCATGGTTCCCACAACCCCAAATTGTTGGTGTTTAGCTACTCATGGCTAAGGCAAAACACACAAGAATGCAAATAATAAACATAGTTAAGAACTTTACCAATACCAATAAAGAAAATAGGCACCAAAAGTAGCAAACCCATAAGCTTGGTTGATCAAAAATGAGTAAAAGGCAAGATTTGCAATCCCCAAAATGGTTTTTCGAAAAGAGAACAACAAACTACTCCAAAAAAACTAAGAAAATATTCAAAATGAGATTCTCTATTGTCTACTGGTCGAACTCTTTCTAAAAATCTAACTTAAACTATATATAGTATTAACAAAACAACCTAGAATTTACAAAGAAAAGACAATTGGCAGCTGATATGTTCTGTAGGTATGACTTATAGGATGACCTATGAGTCATAGTCGGTGTCTCATATCAGGTTCTTGGCATCTTGTAATAAATTGGTATGACTCATAGGTATGAGTCATTGCTTAAGCTATGCCTTGTATGTTGCTCTCATAGTCTTGGCCTGCTATTATCTATCAGTCGAACTTTTTCTAAAAACCTAAATTAGTCTATATATAGTATTTAAAAACAACCCTAGAATTTACACAGAAAAGATAGCTGGTAGCTGATAAGTTCTACAAGTATGACTCTAGGATGACCTGGGAGTCATAGTCGGTGTCTCATATCAAGTTCTTGGTATCTTGGACTAAGCTGGTACGACTTATAGGTACGAGTCGTTGCTTGAGCTACGACTCATATGTTTCTCTCATAGTCTTGGCCTTCAGTTTTTTGGTCTAATATTTTGGCTCTCTGATTATTGCTACGAGTCCACCTATACGAGTCGTAGTATGTCTTATGACTCATAGGATGTCTTCATAGGAGTGACCTTTACTTGGCAGATTTCTGAATTTTTGGTCTCTGGTTCTTGCTACGACACACCCTACGACTCGTAGGTGGGCTCGTATAACCTATGCTTCAGTAAAATCTACAAATTTTATTCAAAATCACACATTAAAACCATAAAGAGTTTCTTTAAGAGCTCATAAAATCCCTTGTTTCAGGCACCAAATGTGTTGTATTTTGACAGCACTTGAGCTGTGAAGTGCACCATGACTATAAATGGGAGGTTATGAGGTGTTTTACTTCTTCGTAGTCTACATCATGCTTGAGATGTATGTATATGGTTTTTCCCCTAATGAATGCTCTTTGCTCTTCTAGATCACGCCGATACCAAGGGGAAGAGTAAGGAGAGCCTATACACCCGAGGAGCAACCAACCCCGTTCGCTCCTCAAGCTTCTCCAGATGGATGGGTAGCCCAAGATGAGTTCCGAGATGCTATCACAATGTTGGACCATGATATGGCCAACCAATTAAACCAAGGGGCCCAAGCCCCTCATGCTTCTTCTCAGCCTCAAGGGTAAGGGACTTCACAAGAATGAATCCTTAGGATTTTCATGGATCCAAGGCAAAGGAAGATCCCCAAGAGTTCATGAACGAGGTGTATAAAGTGCTATCCATCATGGGGGTAAGTTCAGAGGAAAAAGTGGAGTTGACGGCCTACCAACTCAAAGGCGTGGCTCAAATTTTGTTTATTCAATGGAAGTTGGAGAAGGGAAATGATTATGCTATTCCTTGGGAAGAGTTCAACGTTGTCTTCCTCAATTGGTTCTTCCCTATTGAGTTGAGAGACACTAAGATGATGGAGTTTATGAACCTTAAGCCAAGTTCTATGAGCGGGAGGGAGTATGCCATCATGTTCAACAACTTCTCCAAGTACGCTCTACCATTGGTTGCCGAATCTAGATCAAAGATGAACATGTTTTTGTCGGGAGTGTCTAACTTGGTTAATGAAGAGTGCCGTACAACCATGCTAGTGAGTGAAATTATCGGCTCATGATATGTGCCGAACAACTTGAGGGGGAACGTCGGGACCCAAACCCAGGGCGTAGATGTGACAAGGCACATAGGGAACCCGAAGGGACCCCAAGTAAGCCTCTTAACATATCATCACATATCCTTTTCCATGGAAGCAATAAAATACAACAAGAGATAGTAAATAGGGACAAACAGGGCTAAGGGACAATTTTCATATCATAAACATCAAGAGTCAAGAGAGACTCACATCTCATAACATAATAGAAACATGTCCAACAACACCTGTAAAACTTAGATACTTAGTAGGGGCCAAGACAAGCTACCGGGCTCACCCTCGTAGTCAACATATAAATAAATGAAAGATAGTCTTGGAACATAGCATGAGATCATAAACATCATCCCCGAAATAGAGGAATCACTAAAGAGATTAAGAGATGCCGTACTAGCCACGTGGAGGAGGATGATCAAGTAGGACTTTGGTTCCTACATGGTAAAATCATGTAGGCATAGAGTATGCATTAGTACATTTGAATGTACTAAGTATGTAGGATGCAATGCAATGAGAGATAAGCATCATAACCAAAATACATAATAGTAGACGATAGATAACATATTAGCAATATGACATGTATGATCAATGCTCAAGTAAAACATGATTACATAGGAGATAATAAAAGGTTTAAGAAGAGACCAATCATATAAAACCCATAGGTTACCAAAGTACAAACCCTTTTGATTGGTTGTTGCATCATCTCACCCTACCGCCTTTCATGACCGAGGTACAAACCCCTGATATGGTTATCAAGGTACGAACCCCTTGATAGGCTGGTGGATACTCACACCCTACCACCCTTAGTTATTGAGGTACTAATCCCTTAACCTAGTTATCAAGGCACTAGCCCCTTAATTGACTATCAATGTATAAATCCCCCGACATGGTTACCCGGGATCTTGTCTTCCCGAGTCGGGCATGGTCACATTCAAACACTATATAGGAGAATATCATAGACATAAATTCCTTTCATCATAATAAATTCATTCAACTCATAAGATATGCATTATACCTTCAATTCCTCCATAATACATTAACTGGACATTTCATCAAACGCTTGGCGGGTGTGTAAAATCATGCATTTCAAGAGCGTAATCACGCTAGAAAATTCATTGTAAAACCATCAATGATACTTGGTAACACCTTCAAGCAATATACATCAAAACACTTCATCAAATCCCACAATAGATCTTAGATTCGTAGCTCACAAAATGCTAAAACAATCATAATTTCATGAAACCCCAACATAGTGTGCAGTGAAATTCATAATAAGTAAGACACATGAGTAAACCAACTTTAAATTATGCAATTTAAAGTAAAAGAAAGCTTGGGTATCATGGGTGAAAGGAACCCGTGAAAGAAACCCACATACCTTGACTTTGGAGAATCCTTGAAGAAGATTGGAGATGGAGATTTGAAGCTTGAATGAGAACCTTAGAATCTGGATAAGTTTTGATACTTGAAATTTGGAGATGAATATTTTCTTAGTGTTTAGGAGTGCATTTGGAAATGTCTTGAATGATATGAGGGCGAAATAAGGCTAAGTATAGGCATTTTCATGCATGGGAAGGCTTAGGTGCAACACCCAAAAGCCTTGGACCAAACCTAAAAAACTGCATAAAAAATGAACTGAGGCATGCCCTTGTCGCATCACGCCAGGGGCAGGGAAACCTCACTGGAAATCGCATTTCTGTGTGTTCCAAATTTTGTTACGGTTACTCTTAAATTAGAGTTAGACCCATTTTTCATTAAATTTAACTCCCTGAACAAGAATATGAAGTTGAATTTTTGATATCGCGCACGAATTTTGATATTTATGAAAATTATGATTCTGGTCTCTTTCGAGCTACATTTTTGGGCACTTTTTAGGGTCGTTTCAATATCTTGCCCTTGGAACATTTGTCCTCGAATGTCAAAGAAACGTATATGAGAAAAGTAATGTGAATAAATCATCCCAAACAAGAATGTAACAACGTACTTAAATCACCATTTTCAAAGTCTTCACATAATTGTAAAAATCACCATGAACTTTATCAATGTAAACATGAATGCATGCAAATGACTTCGGGGTTAGAAGATGAGGCATGAAATCATAGAGAAGACTTAGAAATTAGCACCTTAGGCTTGTGTATGGTGGAACAGATAGGGGCATCACTTTTGTATATCTATTTCGGCCTCTCAAGTAGCAATTTAAATTTGTTGATTTCTCCAAAGGACCTTAACGAAAGCAACATCATTGTTCCTCAACCTCTTCACTTGCTTATCCAAGATCTCTACTGGAACCTCTTCATATGACAAGTTGTCTTCAACTACCCCCACAATATCAAGAGGTACAATGGCATTACGATTATCCACACACTTCCTCAAGATAAAGACATGAAAGACCGGATGAACCAACTCCATTTCACAAGGCAAATCCAAATCGTAAGCCACCCTACCAATCTTCCTCATCACCCTATAAGGACCCACATATCTAGGGCTTAACTTGTCCTTCTTTCCAAAATGGACCACACCCTTCGTGGATGACACCTTCAAAGAGACCCAATCACCAACCTTAAACTCAAGCTCCCTCCTTCTCATATCGATATAAGACTTTTGGCGACCTTGAGATGTTTTCAACCTCTTTATAATCATCTTTATTTTTTCATTAGCATCCATAAACAGATCCGAACCCAACAAAGCTACCTCTCCAACCTCAAACCACCCAATCAGTGATCTAGAATGTCTATGATGAACGGCCTCAAAAGGATCCATTCCGATACTAGAGTGATAGCTATTGTTATATGCAAACTCGACCAATGGAAGATGATCATCCCAACTAGCCTTAAGCTCCAATACACAAGCCCTAATCATGTCCTCAAGTGTTTGGATAGTTCTTTTGGCTTGGCCATCCGTTTGAGGGTGAAACGTTACTAAGCTTTAATTTGGTTCTAACACCTCTTTGGAAGGACCTCCAAAAATGTGAAGTGAATTGTGCACCAAGATCCAATATGATGGATAAAAGAACCCCATGAAACCTCAACAAGTCTTACATGTAAAACCTAGTATATTCTTAAGCCCCACATGAAGTCTTAACCGGTAGAAAGTGAGCTGATTTTGTCATCCTATCAACCACAACCCAAATGGAATCAAAACCCTTTCTAGTCTTGGACAATCCAACCACAAAATCCATTTTAATCTCTTCCCACTTCCAAGTATGAATCTCTATGTCTCGGTTTAGGCCACCCGGCCTTTGATATTCAGCTTTGACTTATTGGCAACTATGGCAACCGGAGACAAATTTGGCAATGTCCGTCTTGATGTCTCCCCACCAATACACCTCTCTCAAATTTCTATACATCTTAGTAGACACTGGGTGAATAGAGTAAGAAGAACCATGAGCCTCATAAGAATCTTTTCCTTCAAGCCATCCACACAAGGCACACACAACCTGTCTTCGTACCTAAGGGAACCATCTCCCCATTGGGAGAAAATCTCTACCTTGACCCCTTTCACCAAGGCCTTCAATTCTAACAAGGAGAGATCAAGATCTGGCTTAGCTTTATTCTAGTCAACCAGTAAAGATTTAGAACTATAAATAGCAACACCACCATCACCACCCTCTTCCAACCTAACTCCCAATCTAGACAACCGATGGACCTCCCTTTCCATCCCTATGCCACCATCATCAACATGAGTTAGGCTACCCATAGACACCCTTCTCAAAGCATATGCCATAATATTAGCCTTATAGGGATGATAATTCACACTATATCATCGTCCTTAGGAAGTTCTAACCACCTTCTTTGTCTCAAGTTGAGATCATTTTGAGTAAATACATATTGGAGGCTCATATGATCAGTGAACACATCAATATGCACCCAATACAAAAAGTGACACCAAATCTTTAATGCAAACACAACGGCGACTAACTCAAGATCACGAGTAGGATAATTGTTTTCATGCACTTTGAGTTTTCTAGAAGCATAGGCTATGACCTTACCATTTTGCATCAACACAACCCAAACCTACCCTGGAAGCATCACAATATACAACAACTCCCTCTAGCCTGGTCGATAGTGTCAATATAGGAGTAGACACAAGCTTATCTTTCGATGTTTGGAAACTCCTTTCACACTCATCGGACCACACAAATTTGGCTCTTTTTTGAGCCAAGTTTGTCATGGGAGAGACAATAGAAGAGAACCCATTCACAGACCTTCGATAGTAACCCTCTAAGACCAAGAAGCTCCCATATCCGACAGGGTCAATGGTCTAGGTCAATTTCTAATCACGTTTGTCTTTTGGGATCCACCTCAATATCATCACACGATACCACATGACCCAAGAAGGAAACCTCTTTTAACCAAAATTCACACTTCTCATATTTAGCATATAACTTCTCTTCCATCAACCTTTGCAACAATACCCTCAAATGACCAATATACTCTTCCTAACTATGTGAATAGATCAAAATATCATCAATAAGAACCACAACTAATGAATCAAGTTAGGTTTTGAAGACCCTATTCATAAGATCCATAAAGATATCCAGTGCATTAGTCAACCTAAAAGACATCACAACAAACTCAAAATGCCCATACCTAGTCTGGAAGGCCATCTTAGGAATATCACACTCCCTCACCTTCACTTGATGGTACCTGGGTTGAAGATCAATCTTAGGGAAGTGGTTATCCCCTTGTAATTGGTATAAAAAGATCATCAATCCTTGGAAGAGGATATCTATTCTTGATGGTGACCCTATTAAGTTGTCGGTAGTCGATACACATTCTAGGAGACCCATCCTTCTTTTTCACTAATAATCCCTATGCACCCAAGGTGATTGGCTATACCTATTGAAACCATTCTCCAACAATCCCTTAATTTCTCCTTCAACTCATTCAACTCCACTAAGTCCATTGATAAGGGGGAATAGAAATGGGTTAAGTGTTGGGGAGGAGGTCTATATCAAAATCTATTTCTCTTTCGGGAGAAATACTGGGAAGGTTATTTGGAAAGACATCAAGAAACTCATTTACAATCGGGACCGACTCTATAGAAGGGAATTTGGACTTCACATCCCTATCCCTCATAAGATGATAAACACACCCCTTAGAGATCAACTTACTAGCTTTAATGCAAGAGATGAATCTACCCTTGGCCACCACATCATGAATCTCCCATTCAAGGACGGGTTCATTTGTGAATTGGAATTTGACCCTACGGGTTCTACAATCAATAGAGGAATAGTGTGCATATAACCAATCCATCCCAAGAAAGACATCCAAATCAACCATATCCAACTCAACAAGATCACAAGGCAATATTTTATGCAAGATGCAAATGGGATAATCTCTATAGACCTTTCTAGAAATGATAGATGCACCAATAGGAGTAGAAACCTCATATGACTCACAAAATAATTCTGGATCAACATGAAAAATTTTGGCAATATAGGGGGTAACAAAAGAAAGAGTGGCACCCGAATCAATCAATGCATACACATCAAAATCAAAGACATTTAACATACTGGTAACAATGTCAGGCACCTCATCAACCCCTTGCCTCCCATACAAATAATAAAACCGATTGTGCCTTTTGGCACCACTTGTTGACCACCCCTTCCCAAAGGAACTGCATTAGTACATTGTGGACGAACCTCTTTAACCTTGTTGCAGTTATGAGGACATTCAATCTTTTTGTAACCAACTTTTCCATACCCATAACATGCATTAGTGTCTCTCAAACGTGGGCCTCTATGGACCTTGCAACATTTTGGACACACACCATTAGGGACCATAACCCAACACCTTGTGCCCTTGGAAAGTCATTGGCAAACCCTTAGAAACATGAGAAGACCCTTGGCCTTGTTGGAACTGGCCACCCATTCGACTTTGGAACCTACCTTCAAAGTGGGCTCTCTTGGCCTCATTAACCCTTCTCTTTCTGAACCTTTACTCCTCCATTTGCTCAGCATAGGTCGTCAAATGGAAAAGTCAATGTCACTAATCAACATTGCGGACCGGCATTCCTCTCTCACCAAGTCAGAAAAACCCATCACAAATTTATTCATTCTAGATCTTGGGTTGTCTACCAAGTGGGAAGCCTATTTAAAGAGTTGATTAAACTTAAGGGAATACTCCCTCAAACTCAAAGTCCCTTATCTCAAACTCATAAGTTCCCCCAATTTGGCTCCCTAAGCTCAAGAGGGAAGAAGCAATTAAGAAAAGCCGCCTTGAACTCCTCCCATAGCACTATGTTGTTGATTCCCTTCTCCTTCTTCCATTGATCAAACCATATTCATGCAACCCCCTTAAGTTGTTAAGCCACCAACTCCGCCTTCTCTTGTGATCTAACACCCATAATAGCCAAAACCTTGTAGACTTCATTAATGAACTCTTGAGGATCCTTATCCACCTTTGACCCATAGAATTCTGGGGGATTCATCCTCATGAAGTCTCTCACCCAAGATGCCAGTTTAGAAGCATGAGGTGCTTTGTCCCCTTGATTGGCTTGATTAGCCACACCTTGTGCAAGGAAAGTGAGGGCATCACGAAGCTCACCATGAGTTGGTTGTTCCTCAGTTGTGCGGGCTCTTCCTCTTGTATTAGGCATGATCTAGTATAGCAAAGAACAATCGTTAGGGGGGAATCCTTATTTCAGCTTATAGCACGACTTAGAACGTCAAGAAGGGAAACATTTACTAAAAGACATCATAACCTCTTACTCATAGTTGTGATGTATAACATAACCATGAATAAGACTATAACCGATGCAATGTGTTGGACTCTGAGGATCTAACAACTTAGTGCTCTGATACCAAGTTTGTCACGGCCCAAGCTTAGGGTCTAGATGTGACATGGCGCATGGGGAACCTGAAGGGACCCCAAGCAAGCCTCTTAACATATTATTACACATCCTTGGTTGCAGAAGCAATAAAATACAACAAGAGATAGTGAATAGGGACAAATGGGGCCAAGAGACAATTTTCATATCATATACATGAAGAGTCAAGAGAGAGTCACATCTCATAACATAATACAAACATGTCCAACAACACCTCTAAAACTTAGATACTTAGCAAGGGCCAAGACAAGCTATCAGACTCACCCTCATAGTCAACATATGCATAAAAGAAATATAGTCTTGGAATATAGTATGAGATCATAAACATCATCCCAAAAATGGAGGACTCACTAAAGAGCTTGAAAGATGTCGTACTAGCCACGTGGAGGAGGATGATCAAGTGGGGATCCGGTTCCTACATGGTAATATCATGTATGCATAATGTATGCGTTAGTACATTTGAATGTACAAAGTATATAGGATGCAATGCAACGAGAGATAAGTATCATAACTAAAACGCATAATAATAGGCAATAGATAACATATTAGCAATATGACATGTTGGATCAATGCTCAACTAATATATGCTTACGTAGGATATAATACAACATGTAAGAAGAGATCAATCATATCAAACCCATAGGGTACCAAGGTACAAACCCCTGTGGTTAGTTGGTGTATCGTCTCACCCACCACCCTTGGTGATCGAGGTACAAATCCTCGACATAGTTATCAAGGTACGAACTACTTGATAAGTTGGTGGATACTCACACCCTACCACCAATGGTGATTGAGGTACTAACCCCTTAACTAGGTTATCAAGGCACTATCCCCTTGATTGACTACTAAGGTACAAACCCGTTGACATGGTTACTCAGGATCTTGTCCCCCTGAGTCGAGCATGGTCACATTCAAACACTATATAGGAGAATATCATAGACATAAATTCCTTTCATCATCATAAAATCATTCAAATCATAAGACATGCTTTGTACCTTCAATTCCTCCATAATACATTAACCAAATATTTTATCAAACACTTGGTGAGTGTATTGTGCTAATGTAAAACTATGCATTTTAAGAGTGTAATCATGCTAGAAAATTCATTGTAAAACCGTCAACAGATACTTAGTAACACCCTCAAGGAATATACATCAAAACCCTTCATCAAATCTCAAAATAGATCTTAGATTCATAGCTCAAAACGTGCTAAAGCAACAATAATTTCATGAAACCCTAACATGGAGTGTAGTGAAATTCATAATAAGTAAGACCCATAAGTTAACCAACTTTAGATCATGCAATTTTAAGTAAAAGGAAGATTGGATATCATAGGTGAAAGGAACCCATGAAAGAAACTCACATACCTGGACTTTGGAGAATCCTTGAAGAAGATTGGAGATGGAGACTTGACGCTTGAATGAGAACCTTAGAATTTGGATGAGTTTTGAGACTTGAAATTTGGAGATGAAATATTGTCTAAGTGTTTGGGATTGTATTTGAGAATGTCTTGATGATATATGGGTGAAATAAGGCTACGCATAGATATTTTAACGTATGGGAAGGCTTAGGCCCATGACCCTAAAGCCTTGGACCGGACATAAAAAGATGCACACAAAATAAACTGACGCGTGTGTTTGGCGCGTCGAGCTAGTGGCGTGGAAACCTCTACGATTTCCAAATTTTGATACAGTTGCTCTTAAACTAGGGTTAGACCCATTTTCACTTAATTTAACCCCCTAGAAAAGAATATGAAGTTGGATTCTCAATATCGCATATGGATTTTGAGATATATTGAAATTACGATTCTAAGCTCTTCTGAAGCATATTTTTGGGCACTTTTTAGGGTCGTTTCAAGGAAGAGCATAGAAAGAGAAGAAGTGGTGAGTCTCAGAGGGCTTGATGTGCTATCAAAATACAGCACATTTGATGTATGAAACAAGGGATTTTGCAAGTTCTTAATGCGACGTTTTATGGTTTTTATGTGCTATTGTGTTGTTCTTGCAGAAAGTATAGTTTGGCATGATTTTGGGAGAAAATTGCAGATTTTGCTGTAGTACGGGACATACAAGCCATGTACAAGTCATAGCCTAAGCTATGACTCGTAGGGTTCCCTTGTAGCAACAAACAATGGGTAAAATTAGGAATTTTCAAAATGAAGCTCAGCCATACGAAACTAACTTATAAGTCGTAAGTCGCACTATAACTCATAGGAAGGGGCATGTAGCAAGAAATAGTGTGCCAAAAGTTTGGACCAATAACTGTAGCACAAGACTATGGTAAGACACTAAGAGTCATCGAGCACACCAAGACTCGCAAAAATAGATCATAGCAGTCAAATCTAAAATGCCAAGTGCTAACTACTAAACCCCAATTACGAGTCATGGGTCACCCTACCAGTTGTATTTGCGAGATATAACTGCTACCAACTATATTTTTATTTTATTTATAGGGTATTTTGCAAATAATATAAATAGTTAATGATAGGATTTTTGAAGGAGAGATTCGATATTCCACAGATTTGGAAGGTACTTTGAATCTTCTTAGGGAACTTTTCTAGGGTTTAGTGTATATTTTATCTTTTCATTTTGAATACCCATTTTGGAGGATTGAAATCACATTATACTCATCTTTCATTAATCCAAGCTTGTGGCTTCAACTTCAAGGTGTTTTTGTTCTTCATTGTATTTGGGTAATCTCTCAACCATGTCTTTTGCAATCATTGTTGTTGATTTTGCCTTAGCTATGAGTAGCTATGCACCCACAACTTGGGGTTGTGGAAACCATGAGAAGTTAACTACAAATAACCTAGACTTTGTGCATTTCTTTGGTTTAGTATTTGCATGTACTATTTATTTCCCTTCACTTTGAATGTTTTTTTGTAGTGGTCAACACCAAACCCCACCTACTATCACGATCTTGACCAAGATAGTGATGAATAGGAAAAGGGAATTAGATGATAGGATTCGATTGATATCTTATCGTCTAATCAACCAAACATGACTAAGGGAAGGTTGACTAGGACAATGGGTAATGGTTAGTTGGCACACTGTAGTTGCCGACCAAGCGCCATGGTGAAATTTAACCTTCACCTTCACAAGAGGGCTGAAAGAATCTAAGTTACCATCCTTCATGTAATGTCTTGATTGATGTTATGTCATATGTGGTAATTGAGTCAACAAATCATGAGGAACACAATTCCCAAGTTATCCCTCAATTTGACTGTCTTCTCTCGCATTTGTAGTGTAGTATTTCTATTTGTTCTTTGTTTTGTATTGCAAACTCCCCTCCCCATTTTAGAGAATATAGTGATTGATGCTTGAAATAATTGTTAGTGGATCAAATTAGTCAAGCCCTGTATTCCTTGTGGATTCGACCCTAACCCTTGGTTAGGTTTATACTTGACTATGACCGCTTTACTGTTGGAACGTGAAAAACCAAAATTATGGTGTTGTTGCCAGGGAATACATCTAGGTTCTTGACTCGATTTCACTATTGTTTAATTCAAGCGTTAATTTCTAGTTTTCTTGTATTTTACTTTTTATTCTTGTTTTTTTTTTGTTTAGTTTTATTTGCAGGGAATACTAGGTTGTATTCTTAGCACAAGGAGCCGAGGCAATCCCTTAGTTCTAATAAATTTGGAGATCCACCGAATCACAAGAAAAATGACCCGAGAGAATGAAGATATCTCGGTTGATGAAGCCGTTTATTAACTTGAGGAAGATGTGGGCAGAGATAAAAACCTACCATAAAGAGAGAATAGGCCACACCATAGGGCGTTCAATGAATGTGCATATGGATGGAACCAATATACCAAAAAGGAGGATGGTGGTAAATTCAAACACTTGCTTTCAATGTTGAAGCAATTGACCATCAATATTCCCCTTCTAGAAGCTTTAGAGAAAATGCCCAGATATGCCAAGTACGTGAAGGATTTGGTGACAAAGAAGCATAAATATATCCAAGAGCTTTCACAAGAGCTCCAATAATGTAGTGCCAAGAAGCATAAATATATCCAAGAGCTTTCACAAGAGCTCCAATAATGTAGTGCCATCATGACCAAATGCCTAGTCCAAAAGCGGAAGGATCCTGGTGCATTCACTGTTCCTTGCACCATTGGTGATGTAGAATTCGCAAGAGCATTGTGTCACTTAGGAACAAATATTAATCTAATGCCTCTTTCCATGTTAAAAAAGCTTGGTACTCCTACTCTAACAATAATACAGTTACTCAAGGCGGACAGAACAATTAAAAAGCCAGAAGAAATACTTTTTGATGTGCTTGTAAAAGCTGACAAATTTATCTTCCTTGATGATTTTGTGATTCTTGACTACGAGGTTGATTTTGTGGAACCAATTATATTGGGTAGAACATTCTGGCCACCGGGAGAGCCTTAGTGGATATGGATTCTGGTCAACTTCGGTTCAGGGTTAATAATGCAGAGGTTGTGTTTGACATCTGCCAATCAATGAAGCACCTGAATGAATTCAAGAGTGAGGCGTAGGCCATTGAAGATTTTTGATGATGGATATTGATTAAGTCGAGCCATGATGTGAAACAAGGCACTTATTGGGAGGTAATCCAAGTATATTTTATGTTTTTGGCTTCTTTTAACTTTATTTTGGTTATTTGAATTGTTAGGTAGTGGATTAATTTTTGTTTTGATTTTTAAAACGCTGGATCAGTTGTGTTGTTTTGAAGATTAGTATGTTTTGAGCTTTGGTTTGCAGGTATGAATCATGATCTAGAAATTTGAAGCAAATTACGTTTGGAGTAGCCTCTACGACTAGGCCTATAAGTCGTAATGCACACTACAACTTGTAATCATGTCTTATAGAGAAAAATAGTTATGATTTAAAGTTGGCACATACACTATGAGCCAACCTTACGATTTGTAGGGTTCCGTATGAGTCGTAAGTGGGGTTCATAGTGCCCAGGTACGAAATTTAAAATTTTTCCAAGTGTTGGGTCTGCTATGAGACCTTGACCTACGAGTCTTAGGAAGCCCTATGAATTTTTGTCGGGGTTTCGTAAACCCAAAATATAGGATTTTAAAAGTCAACCCGGTAAGAGTATATTAGGGGTCAAAATGAAATTGATGCCTATTTTCCCTATTTTTAACCTGATTCTCCCCCCTAAATATTCCCAAACCCTTTTCGACTATTCCGATCAATTTTTTTGTCAACCTACATCACTTTCCTGTGAGATTTTCCAGTGAGTCTATACTTATAGGGTTTCGGCACCCCTTCTTCCCTTCATTTCAAATAATTGCTCTTTATCTTCTCAAGTGGCATGTTTCCCTTGTAAATTTTGCACACTCATGCTATGATTTTCGTATAATGTTAAGTGATTATGTGTTTAGTGTTCATATTAAGTATACACATGAAAAAGGGATGGTCTGACATAGCTGCTGTGATGGATGAGTTAGCCAAGTTCAAGGCCAACTGTTAAAGATAATATCAGCCTCGGTAGCACTCCCCGAGGTGGCACCAGAGGGTGATGATGCTGAGGTGGCAGAGCTGGAGGAGCATATTACAAATGAGGTGGTGCAAGAGTCCTTAGTAATAGACGTGATGCAGAGGATTCAGGAGTAGCAGATAGCACAATAAGCCGGGAGCTTAGGTACAACTGCAACTCATACCACCGAGAAGCATAGTGAGCCCCAAGAATAGATAGATGCTGGTGCTTGAGCACCACGTTCTTGATACATTTGACCCCCTATCCTTATTGATGCTTTTGGATACTTTGTTCTCCTTATGTTTATCTTTAGACAATTTGTTTTGTTATTGCTTTATGGATGTTTTATTTTGGATAGTGGGTTTTTATCTAACTTGTTGAATGGTTGTTTTTCGTTTTGGAGTAGTATGTATGTATGTATGTATGTATATTGAGGACAAAGTATCATCTTTGGGTGGGGTATGGGAAGTTATAGACTGGGGTGAAGTCTGAGTAGCCTTTAGTCCATAACTTTCCTATATTTGATCCCAAGGTTTTCTTGTCATATTTCTTTTTCCTCGTGGATGAGTTTATTTTCTATTGAACTGGCATGTTTAGGTAATGTAGATAATTTGTATATATATAGTTATTATTACTTTTGGCATGTGCATAATTTTGAACGGTTTTATGAATGTTTTGAAAATTCGGTACCCTCAAAATTTTTGGGATTGTTTGTTACCATTGCAATCTTGCATATGATTACTTGGAAATGTTTGTTATGATAAAGAGGAGGTTAGTTGATGCTTGAAGCATGATCTATGAGTCTATGTGATTGTGTATGCAATGGCATGTGTGTATGAGGCTACTTTGTCATATTCATGCATTGTGTACTAACTCAGAACTTTCCTTGTTATACTAAGATAGATTGGAGATATGGTTTATTAGGAGAGGATCATAGGCCATTATTATTTTAATCAGTCCACTTTTACCCAAATGACCGACCAAATGTAGCGGTTTAACCCTCGTTCTAAGTGTTTGAGCTTTACATGTACCTTCTCTTTCTTGATACCTAGCTAGCCTAGCCTTGGTTTGTGAAATACCTTGATATT
>JAABOM020081805.1:0-31708 GCA_011800125.2 Solanum clarkiae | reverse complement strand
CACACTGTTTTCAAAAATTTTTTTTTGCTATGGGTCCCCTAAAATCTGAGTTATACCCACTTTCAACTCAATTCCCCCCCCCCCCCCGATCAAGAATATAAAGTCGGATTTCAATATCACGCACGGATTTTAAGATGTATCAAAATTATGATTATGGGCATTTCTGAAGCATATTTTCAGGGCATTTTTGGGGCGTCTCCCCCTTGGAAGAAACCCTCTACTTTACCATCCTTTACCAAAGCTTTCAATTCTAGCAAGGCGAGATCAAGGTCTTGTTTGGACCTGGCCTCTTCAATCAAAGAAGATCTGGAACCATCAATAATTACCACACCTCCATTTTCCACTTCATCCTACCTCACTCCCAACCTAGCCAACCAGTATACTTCTCTAGCCACCTCCTTATTACCATCATTAATATGAGTTAGACTGCCCATGGATAGTTTACATAGAGCATCGGCCACAACATTAGCTTTGTCGGGATGATATTGCATACTCATGTCATAATCCTTAAGGAGCTCTAACCGCCTTCTTTTCCTCAAGTTAAGATCTTTCTGTATGAATGCATATTGGAGACTTTTGTGGTTGATAAACACATCCACATGGACCCCATACAAATAACGATGCCATATTTTCAAAGCAAGTACAACAGCTAATTCAAGATCATGGGTGGGATAACTATTCTCATGCACCTTTAGTTGCCGAGAATCATATGCCATAACCTTGCCATTTTTCATCAACACACACCCCCAAACCAATCGTTGAAGCATCACAATAAACCATAAACCCTTCTAACCCTTCCGGTAAAGCCAAAATAGGTGCAGAGATGAGCTTGTCCTTCAAAGTTTGAAAACTCTTTTCACATTCATTGGTCCAAACAAATTTTACCTTCTTTTGGGTCAATTTTTTCAAAGGGGAAGCAAGTGAAGAGAAACCATTCATAATCCTCTTGTAATACCCCGTTAAACCCAAGAAACTCCTAATATCCATCAAAGCCAAAGGCCTAGGCCAATTCTTTATCACTTCTGACTTCTTAGGGTCCACTTTAATCCCATCACTCGACACCACATGCCCTAGGAATGCAATCTCTTTCAATCAAAATTCGCATTTATCATATTTGGCAAACAATCTCTCATCTCTCAAAATTTATAGCACCACCCTCAAATGATTCACATGCTCTTCTTCACTCATGGAGTAGAACAATATATCATCAATGAAGACCACTACAAACATATCAAGGTAGGGTTTAAAGATCCTATTCATGAGATCCATAAATATTGCCAGTGCATTAGTCAAGCCAAAAGATATTACGACAAATTCAAAGTGCCCATACCTAGTCCGAAAAGCCGTCTTGGGAATATCACACTCCCTCACCCTCACTTGGTGGTACCCAGACCAAAAATCAATCTTATAAAAGTGACATGCCCCTTGTAGTTGATCAAATAGGTCATCTATCCCTGGTAGAGGATACTTGTTCTTTACGGTGACTCTATTAAGTTGCCGGTAACTGATGTACTTTCTAAGGGAACCATCATTTTTCCTTACAAACAATCCAAGTGCACCCCAAGGTGACGTGCTATGCCTTATGAAACTCTTCTCCAATAAATTCCTCAAGAGACCCGTAATTCATCCTATTCAATTCACCCAGTTCTACAAAAAAGTATGGAGACTTGAGGGAGGTGTATTGGTGGGGTGGTATGAAGAGAGATATTGCCAAGTTCATATCTGGATGTCATAATTTCCAACAAGTCAAAGCCAAAAATCAATGCCCGGGTGGCTTAGCCCAAGACATAGAGATTCCTACTTGGAAATCGAAAGAGATCAACATGGATTTTGTGGTTAGGTTGTTTAAGACTAGGAAACATTTTGACTCTATTTGGGTTGTTGTAGATAGAATGGCAAAGTTGCCTAACTTTCTACCTGTCAAAATTACCTATGGTGCCAAAGATTTTGCCTAGTTGTACATTCATAAGTTGGTTAGATTGCATGGGCTGCCCTTGTATATCATTTTAGATCGTGGTGCTCAATTTATTTCTCACTTTTGGAGGTCCTCCCAAATGGTCTTGGTACCAAGGTTAAGCTTAGTATGGATTTTTATCCTCAAACGGATGGTCAAGCAGAGAGAACTATCCATACTCTTGCGAATATGCTTAGAGCTTGTGTTATTGACAACCAGAACTGACTCAATAGGAAGGACTTTAGGCTCAACATCCCTAACACTTATAAGATGGTAAATGCAACCCTTAGAAATCAATTTCTGGGCTTTAAGACAAGAAATGAACCTACCCTTAACAACCACATTATGACTTTTCCACTTAAGGACGGGCTCACTAGGGAATTGGAATCAAACGTTGCTGGTTCTACAATCAATAAAAGCATAATATGCATATAACCAACCCATCCCAAGAATAATATCAAAATCCACCATGTCAAGTTCAACAAAATCACAAGGCAAGAATTAATGCGATATAGACTCAGGGAAATCCCTATAGATATTTTACCAATAATGGACTCACCAACGGGGGTAGACACTTCATAAGGTTCACACAACAATTCGGGACACACATAAAGCTTATTGGCAACAAAAAGAGTAATGAAAGAACGAGTGTCACCGGAATCTATCAATGGATACATATCATAATCAAAAAGCTTTAGCATACAGGTAACAACATCAGATACCTCATCCATCCCTTGCCTTCCTTGGATAGCATAAAATCGATTTTGTCTTAGAGCACCCCCTTGTTGGCCACCCTTTTCCCTTTGACCCGCATTAGTACCTTGGCCTTGAGGAGGACCATCCCTACCCTTTTTTTGAGCATAAGGGAACTCAACAAGCTTGTGAGACACTTTACCACAACCATAGCAAGCATTGGAATCCCTCAAGCATGGAACAACATGATTTCTCCCACACTTTTGGCACCTAGAATTAGTCATCCCACCATTGCCACCGTGCAACCTTGGGTTAGACACCCCATCGTTAGAAAACCTCTTGTTTGGAGCATTAGAGGACCCGTAGCCTTGAAATTTTGTGACCTTATTGAAAACAGCCACCATTAGCACCTTGGAAACCAGCATCAAACCGAGCCCTCTTGGACTCCCCACTTCTCCTCTTTCTAAGCTTCTTTCCCTCAAGTTGTTCTACATATGTCATGAGCCGAGATAAGTCCATATCACCACAAGCATAGCGGTATGGCACTCTTAATTCACCAAGTTGGACACCCCATATTAAAACTTGTTCAATCTTACCTTAGGATCTACAACCAAGTGTGGAGCACACCTTGAGAGCTTGTTGAATTTGAGGGAATACTCCCCCAAACTCATGGAGCCTTTCTTGAGATTCATGAACTCCATCTTTTTTGCCTCTCTCAACTCAATAAGGAAGAACCAGTTGAGGAAGGTGGCCTTGAATTCCTCCCAAGGAATGGCATTATTGTTTCCCCTCTCTAATTTCCATTGAGCAAACCAAATTGAGGCCACACCCTTGAGTTAATAGGCCGCTAGTTCCATCTTCTCCTCGAATACACCCCCATGATAGCAAGTATTTTATATTCCTCATTAATAAACTCTTAGGTATCTTCCACTATTTTGGACCCATGAAACTCCAGAGGTTTCATCCTTGTGAAGTTCCTCACTCTTGAGGCCAGAGTAGGAGCATGAGGGCCTTAGGCTCCTTGATTCAATTGCTTTGTCATAGAATAGGCCAACATAGTGATGGTATTTCGGAATTAAACTTGGGTAGGCCCTCCATCTTAAGGAGCTTAAGGAACAGAATGAGCTTATTGCTCCTATGATGTACGGGCCCTCCATGGTCTTCCATTGGCCAGCAGCCTGATCTAAAAGAGAAAAATAACATTCGCTAGGAGAGGAAGACTTATCTTTACATCTAAAGAGTGACATAGATTATGAAGTGAAATATTTCCTAATACACCTCATATCCTTCTATTCATAGTTGTGGTCCGCTTCACAACCATGAATAAGACTCTAATCGATGCGGTGTATTGGATTTCCTAGCATTAATAAAAACCTAGTGCTATGATACCAAGCTTTTCATGACCCAAGCCTAGGGCCTAGACGTGACACGGCGAATGGGAATCCGAAGATATCCCAAACAAGTCTCTTAGCATATCATATACACATCCTTTGTTGTGGAAGCTATGTAAACAAGATTCAGTGTGATAAAAATAAAAAAGGAAAGTGGGACTAAGGGAATCTTTCATAATAACTTAGACACCAAAGGAGTTAAGCTCAAAACAGAGACAATCATATTATCCAACAACACCTCTACATAAAGCATGGAGCGTGGTCCAAGACACTTCCCGGGCTCACCCTCAAACCATAAGTATCCAAAGGCTATACAAGCCTTAATAAAGAAAAGGTGTTGACACCCAATTTTTACCCTCCGCGGTGTCAAATTAATCATCGGGGCTTTATTTTTATTTTTAACAATTTTTTTAAAAAAAAAATTATTAATTTTCCCGGGCGCGTGACTACACGCGCCCCTAAATCAAAACAAATCCCCAATCCCTAATACCCCCCCGCTAACCTTCTTCTTCATTTTTCAGAAAAATCCCAAACCCCAAATCCCTCGCCAATCCGCCGCAGCGCCTCACCCGTCTCCGCCACCGCATCCCTCTCCCTACCTATCGCCGCGTCTCACCCCCCCATCACCGCCGACCCTCCTTCTTCTTCCTCTTCTCTTCTTTGTTTCAAAACCCGACCAAGCCCGAAAACCCAAGCGAAATCACACAACAAACTCCCGACAAACACATTTATTGTATTGAAAAATGATTCATGCTCCCAAATCCCTCAATCCACAGTAAATCTTAGTTTGTTGAAGATTTTTCAACAAAAATGTCACAAAATTCAAAATCGATCCCCAAAAACTCGCGATTTGAACCAGCGCTCCTCCCTTTGATTCAAACCCGAATAACCCCTATTTATTGGCCTCGTCTTTTCCATTTTCGGGGGTGGGAATGGAATAAAAAAAACCTAGAAAATCTAGTCGATTTGTCTTAGCCATCGCTAATTTTCAAAGCCAACAGTTCATAAACAAGTTCTGTCTTCAGTGGTACCGGGTTCATTGCTAAGCTCGTCGTCGTCCTCAGTTCGCTGCCCCGACGAAGGTGATATTCCAAATTGTTCTTCTTTATTCTGTTTATATTTGATTGTGAGATGGATTTTAACGTTACAATGAAATCTCTGTTGGTATTCATTCTGTTGCAAGTGGTTCGGTAGCACTGTGATGTCACTGTGTTTTTCATGTCAGTTGTGTGATGTTGTTTTGCTGTTGAGATAATTCCCAGAATCACAAGTTGTGTTTCGATTTCACTGGAATGCTCTGTTGCGTGGAATGATATTGTTGTTGCTGGCTATTGGAATACTCTAAACCATAGTCACCCTTGAGTTTAAGAGTCTTGTTTTAATGCTCATTTAAAACATTGTTGTGATTGAATGTGACTTGCTGAAAATTCCGGGATGTTTCTTTATGGGATTGAAATGTGCTTCGAATACTAGTAAAGTATAGTTAGACTAATAAGTATCTTGTCCGTTTTGTTCGCAAAAGCTATTGAACTTTGTTTATTTCTGAGTATATCCTTACTTTTGACTGCTTAAAAGGCCCGTTCTATTCATTTATAGTCAAAACGTGAGTTGCCTGAATGTATACCACCATGGTCGTAACAACAAGAAGGTATATACTGTTATGTTCTGTATCCTAGTTCTCTGAAGCCACATGCTAGAGATAATAGTCTGTTTTTGATAGATAATACCATGGGGATACTGTTATTTGCTGTTAAAATTGTCTTCCTATCCATTTTTAATGCTCTATTCTGATTCAAAACATGCTGCAGTACTCAAATGGTATCAATTTGTGATAACTCTAAACTGTTGTAACGATCTCATCCCATTTGTTTCTGTCTTATGATTCGAGCTATGGAGTTGGCATGTTTGCTTCAAGTTTTTTTTAACTAAATACACATCTGCCAAACTGTGGAAAGTTAAGTGGTATGGTTGTCATTGTTTTTTCTGAGATCACAGGATCGCATCTGAGCTAAAAGTCCTGTTTTGACGTTGGTTTCGTATTTTTGTTAAACTGTATTGTGTTTCGATCTCAGTCATGTTCAATGGGTTTGGGGATGATTGTGCTGAGATATTCCTATTGATTTAATGAATTATTTTTCTTGTTGTGTTTTAATTGATCTTGTTGGCTGAAGAGAAGGTAAAAACAATAGTACTCCTCGTTACATTTAGAAAATGAAAGGACAGTGGAAATGAACCAATTATTCATGAATTGGATCCCTCAGAAATGATTCATTTATCTCCTTGGTAGTCTCTCAAACATTTAATGGTTAAGTATAGCTTGTTTTGTTTGCGTAAATATCATATGAGCATGTCAAAAATGAATTAATCGTGCTTTGTCCATTGTGCATTTTCTTATCTTTACTTTGATTATATGATTGAGTGGCTTAGGAATCTGTTTTGTTTTTAGCCTACTGTAAAGAAAAAAATGTTGCTAAGAGGAAATGTTTCTATCCACTATAGACTGTTTAAGACCCCGAAACTACTGCATGTCTAAGTCTCTTTATGTGTTACTTGATAAATGTTCTTTTGAGATTGAAAACGATAAACTTTGACTAAGTGTTGGAGATTATTTATATATAAGGTTTCTAATCTTTTTCCTTTCATTTGCATGTGATCCAATCCGAGTTCATGGAGTCTTTACCATTGCATTTTCGATGGGCCGTGAAGGCTCAAATTCCCTCTCTAGTCAGCCATAGGAGGAAGAAGCTATTGTACGAGATCTTGGAAGGCAAAATCGCAACAAAGTTAAAAATGGGAAAAGGCCCAAGAAACTCTTTTCTTTTAGTTTATATTTTTACATGTTTTGTATGGATTTGGATACTAACATTTTATTTTATTGGTTTCAGTTTAATTAAATTCCCCAACATGTCAATCATTTATGTTATTTTATTTTAATTTCATTTTTTAAAAAGGGTTTTGCTCTAAAAAAAAATATTAACAAGATAAGACTCTATAAAAAATAAATCAATAAAAAATGTGATTTTTTTTGTCATTATTCATGTTTAGTCAATTTTTCAACTTTAATTAGTTACTTTCAAGTCGAGTTAAATTTTCTTGTTAATCTAACGAAATTCTTTCAAGTTTAATCAAAAGTGTTTTAAAATTAATTCATTTTCAAAATCAAATTTTTTAAGGATTAAAATCAAAAGTTAGTCAAATAACATAATCGCCGGATAACTATATTTAGCAGCTGTTTCAAGTGCTTAAAACCTTCTTGAAATGAAATGTGAACCCGAACCCTATCTTTGGATTTTTAAAAGATTTTCTCTGTTAGGTCTTTAAAAATATTTTATTGGTTTCCTAATTATCCGTAAAATTAGGTGGCGACTCTGCATCTTTTTTCGAATCTCGAGAATTGATTTTTCTCAAATTAATTGAGTTTGGATTGATTCTTGATTTCGATACAATTTTTTTCAATTTTATTTAAAAGCCGGCCATTTTTCGGCGTAACAAAAGGCATGAGAGTAAACTAGATATTGTCCCCAGAGTTGAGGACTCACCAAAGGCTTTCTTCAACAAATCAACTAGCCACGTGGAGGAGGGTGATTAATAGGGGCTCAGATCCCTACATGGTGATATCATGTAGGAATAGAGCATGCGTTAGTACTTGAAATGGACTATGTATGCGGGGTGCAATGCAACAAATACATAAGCCATAATGATCAAGATGCATAATCATAAGCAATGGATACAATCTCATTATGACATGTATGATCAATGCTTATAATAAAACATGCATGCAAACGTTCAACTTGCATATTATAACATACATATATGGGAGGAGACCTTAACCGATATATAAGACCAACTAAGCTACTACTTGGAATCCTGATGCATGACACCCCAATAGAGAAGGTGTGGTCTACTTGTCAAGGTAAACCATACTTGACCCCACTTTATGGTAACTTGACCTAGATGCACCCACTAGCAATCTCTTTAAGGGAAATATATAATCATATAGTGGTACATAGTTTAGAGTGTCGAGCCCCTACCTTAAGCCTCAATCGGTGCTAAGTGTAATCCCACAGAATACTTGAAATAATCATTTATTAAATTATAATATGAATAACTTGTAAATACATGATAAAATGGCATGAGTTGCTCATTCGTGAGTCCATTATTGATAGAAGAGTTTATAGAAATTGTCCTATGTTCATTTTGCATAAAATCATTCCTTGTGATTTTGTTGAGTTAGAAATGGTTGATTTTGTTGTCATTCTTATGATGGATTGGTTGCATGCATATTATGCTTCTACTAATTGTAGAACCCGTTGGGCGAAATTCCAATTCCCTAAATAAACCCGTCCTTGAGTGAGAAAGTTGTGATGTAGTAGTCAAAGGTAGATCCATTTCTTGCCTCAAAGCACAAAAGTTAATTTCGAAGGGTTGTCTCTATTATCTTGTGAAGATTGAGAATGTTGAGTCCAAAGTTCTTCCATAGAGTCGGTTCCGGTGGTCAATAAGTTTCTTGATGTTTTTCCCAATGAACTTCCCAGTGTCCCTCCCAAAAGGGAAATAGATTTTGGTATAGAGCTTCTTCCCGATACTCAACCCATTTCTGTTCTCCCTTACCGTATAGCCCCAATGGAGTTGAATGAGATGAAGGAGCATTTGAGGGATTTATTGGAAAAGGGTTTTATAAGGCTTAGTAAGTCACCATGGTGTGCACCGATGTTGTTTGTGAAGAAAAAGAATAGTTCTCTTGGAAATTGCATTGACTACCAGCAACTTAATAGAGTCACTGATGATATTCACGCTCCAATAAGAAAGCAGTCACTGTTAGCAACTAACCTAACCAAAGGTTAGGGTCGAATCCACAGGGAATACAATGTTCAAATACAAGAATTCACTATCAATTATTTCGATTATCTATAACTAAAATCTCTAAATGGGGGGGGGTGTGATACAAGAACAAAAACAAAAATAAACACTATACTACGACATGACAAATCACTCAATTTTAGGGACAACTAGGGAATTGTATTCCCCATGGTTCATTGACTCGATAACCTTAGACAAGATAATGACAATTGGAAATTTTCATACAGGATAGTAACTTAGGTTCTTCCAGTATTTTTGTGAAGGTGAAGCTCGAATTTCACCATGGCTCTTGGTCGGCGACCATAGTTTGCCAACTAACCATAACCCATTGTACCAATCAACCTCCCCTTGGTCAGGTTTAGTTGATTAGACAAGAATACATCAATCGAATCCTGTCATTTATTTTTCTTTTCCTATTCGTCACTACCTTGGTTAGGATCATGATAGTAGCGGGGTTTGGTGTTGGAAACCACCAAACAACAATCAAAATGAAGGGAAATAAATAATACATGCAAAACCCCCAATCATAGAAATGCAATAAATCTAGGTTATCTCAAGTTAACTACCCATGGTTCCCACAATTTCAAGTTGTAGGTGCTTAGCTACTCATGGATATAGTAAAACCAGAAAAAATGAAAAGACAAGACACAGTTGAGAGTTTTTACCCAAGCAATAAAGAACGATAGCACCACAAGTTGCAATCCACAAGCTTGATATGTTAAGAATGAATACAACACGGGATTTGCACTCCCCAAAAGCGGGTTTTCCAAGAGAATATGAAAATATTTGCTAAAACCCTAAAATATTCTAGAGAATATTCAAAGGTAATGTTCAATGTCCAAAATCTGGAATCTCCTCTAATAAAAACCTAACTTAAAGTGTTTATAGTAGTTGCACAATTAGCCATGAAAGTTACACAGAAAAGACAGCTGGTAGCTGGTACGTCTAGCAGGTACGACTTATAGGGTGACCTACTAGTCATCATTGGGGTCTCGTATCAGGTGTTTGGCATCTTGGACTCAACTAGTACGACCTATTGTTACGAGACGTTGCTAGGCTACGACTCATATGCTCCTCTCGTAGTGTAAGCCTCCTATTTTAGGTCCAAATTTTTAGCTCTTTGTTTCCTGCTATGATTCTACCTATACAAGTCATATTAAGACCTACGACTCGTAGGGTGGCCTCGTAACGCTGACCTCCACTTATCAGATTTCTGATCTTTGCTCTCTATTTCTGGCTACGAGATTACCCTACGACTCGTTGCTCGGGCTACAACTCATAGGTGAGCTCGTATGTTTTGCACTTCAGCAAAATTTGTAATTTTTCTCGAAAATCATGCCAACCTACCTTTTCTGCAGTAACAACAGAAAAACATATAAAAACCATAAAAAGTCGCATTAAGAACTCATAAAATTCCTTGTTTTAGGCATCAAATAAGTTGAATTTTGACAGCACATCAACACCCTCAACATAGAACTATTGCTTGTCCTCATGTGATGAATCAGTCTAAGCAGACAATGAGAAACACATAGCAGTTGTACTAACTGCATAAACATCATTTACCCTAATTAAGGTACCCAACATTCATTTCCAAAACAAGATTGCAAAGCTACTAAGCAAAACAAAAACACAATGATGAATCTGGCAATCCAACTATGATAAGATAAGGGGCATGAACCATAACAATTACTGGTATAGTCATACGCTAATCAAGTGTTGCAAATACCCTCACAGAAAAGAAGTCTCTCTTACTCACTCAAAAAGCATTTAGGATTCAGTGGTTGTCGAAGCATTCTCACTCTCACAATAAAATTCATGCAAAATGACTAACACCATAGACTAGCCTCTATAGTCAATTCCCAGAGTGGTGACAAAGTGGATTACGATCACCTTAGGACTTAATGGCTTGTAACATAGGCTCATAAGGCTTTAGTATGGCATTTTAGGCAAGTAGTGACTAAAAGCTATCCTTGAATCATGTTTACCAACACTTTTACCTTCATAGCCCAAACATTTTCACTAAATTTGTAACACCCCACATCTTACAATACTAGTACTATGCAAATGAAACATGATATGACTTTTCAAATTAATGCCAATTTTTAAAAGTGCTTGAATCTCAAATTAGAGGGTGATATGTATGTCTAATGATGAAGTGGGTCGAGTGTAAATGAGTTTTTAGTCAAATTGAGGAGATTGCAGCCTTAAACAAAGTGAGAGAATTGAGGTGCTTGCAGGACTTAGGAAGCTAGCAGATGAGTCACCTACTTGCTTAGCTTAAATGTGCTAGCTAAACAAAGACGAGGCTCGACGTCAAATTTGTCCAAGTCCGATAATGAATAAAGTCCATTTTAAGGATTTAACCTTCTATCATTAATGGACAATACTTACAACCCAAGAAGAATGTAAAAAGGACCCAAGTACTTCAAAACCCACTTGACTATTTGGGCCCAAACTATGTGAAGAGAAATTTGGACAATGGGCAGCCAAGGCCCATCAACTTTGAGACCCATTTAGGCCCAAGTGAAAGGGCCAAGCTGCTGCATCACCACCTTGATAATGTGAGGCTTAAACACCACAAGAGAGTCGGCCAAAATCTCCTTTAGAAAGGCTTACAAATAGCACCTTTAAATCATTCTTGACTTGAAAAAAATTAGCTTTCACAAGCTTTCTCTCTACACTTTTTTAACTTAGCAAAGCACCTACAAGGAGACCTTTAGGGTTCTTGGAGACGCCCTACACCTTGAACGTAAAGGTAAGTAAGTTTATTTATGTGTTTAGTATGGTTTTCTTATGAAAAACAAGAGACTATGTTGGTTATGTTTATGCTGAAATTGTTGGACAGCATGTGTTCCAAAAGTTGTTATACATTTTTCTTATTTATTTGTAAGCTTTTCTCTTTTTGGTTGGATTGATTTTGAAGGGAGGGATACTTTTATAAATGTTTATTGGTTCTATAATGATATATAGAGGCTGCTACACCATTTTTACAATCCACGAAAGTGAGTTCTTGTGTGATATCGTAATTGCGCTCGTAATAGGAACTTGTTGGCTGATTGATTGAGGACTATAGTCTCACATCCTTCACATATTTTTAGGACTCTTTTTGAACTATTTACGATATATTTTATGTGTATGTATGGTGGGGACAGTTTGGTTAAAGTTGGAACAGGTTCAGGATTGTCGACGTCAAAGTGTAGCGAAAGGGTGTAACGTTATGCCGCCTATTTGTATGTTGCGTAGAATTGTTATGTATTGTGCTTTGTAGGATTTTGTAAGACTATTATGGCACTAGAAAAAGCTGCACATGACATGTATATGAGAATGTGTATTAGAAAATACGGTTAGGGGCGGAAAGGTTGAAAGAATACTCTCGGGTTTATAAATACCTGCTTGCTGCTCATATGTTGTTTTTTATGAGATTGGGCTACCAAGATGTATCTATTGGCTGCTAATGCTAGTTTTATCACCTACTACATTGTAGATAAATATTTGGAGGAAGGGAAGGTTATCTCGAGGTAATAGCAAGGTTATACAGGGAGGTATGTAAGGCTACTCAATTTCGTATTACTTGGCACGAAATCTAGATTCTTCCTTGGTACATAGAGGCTCTTATCTACTTCGAAATAATAAACAGCCATGTCTCAACTCTTTAACATGTTCATATGCTCCCATACATAGTCACCATTAAATCTTCATACATACTTGAATACCAAGATACACGAATTCCTTCTACTAAATAAAGTTCATGTGTTATTCTACCTACTATGCGTTTCATTATTTGTGTAGCTTACTCCTTTCATTGTGGTGTTGTCTTTTGTGATTGTTTACATGTCATATGTTGTATCTGCAATCCTACAACTCTAATATTACGAGCCAAAAGAATTATGTCAAAGTTAATTGAAAGATAAAGTAAACTATATTGCTTATTGATGGGTGGTAACCCAAGGGGTGGAATAATCACCTAGCCAGGGTCGATCCTATCACGGGGGGTAGCCCAAGGGGTTAAAGGAAAAGCATAGCCAGGGCCGATCCCGATATAGATTTATCACTTATCAGCTGATCATTTGTATACATATTGTGCACAGATAATACAGTAAAGGTAAAGTAATAAAAAGAACATAAAGTATATGATCCCGCAGCATAACTAAAGGCGGTCTCTTATCCTACAGTAGTGCATAATTCCATTTGAATTGTTACTTCATATACAATATTTCTTGCCTTACATATTTAATACATTATCTCATACTGACATCCATTACGGTGGACCTGCATTCCATGCTGTAGGTACAGGCACTAATAGATATCCCCAATAGGAGTACAGGATATCCAACTGTTGTTAACAAGCTCCAGGTTGCTTTGGAGATTTGTGTGTCTAGAGCTTATATTTTTGTATTGTATAGTTAGTTGAGGTGGGGCCTGGACCGACCCTTATTAGCTACTTTTCCTTATCTAAAGGCTTTGTAGACTATGTAAATTAAAGTGTAGTCGTGTCTCGTACTTTAAACACCGTGGACCCAACAGCCTAGCCATATGCATCTCCTTTGGCTTATTATCATTGTTTACTTTCTTAAAGGCATGTTGAACATAGGAATCCCTTATAATATGTATAGGAAGCACATAGATACATGTTGATTCTCCCGGGCCTTATCGGCAACAGGTGCCAGTCTGCCTTAACGGGATTTTGGCGTGACAAAATCCACCCTTATTCTCTCATTTCAAGATTTCCTTGGGTGCTCTCATTCTCTTTTTTTAGTTGTATTTTTTAACTCATTTTTGTTATTTTCTTCAATCCAAGGCATTTTTCATTTCTATTTCCTCACCCGACTCATTACTTTTCATTTCTTTCTTTGTTTCCCAACTAACCACCTCATTTTCATTACTTCACCATAACAAAGTCCACTCTCAACTTAGGGTTTTAGCCTGAGGAGAAGTACACAATATCTATTCCCTAAATCAGGGCCACCATTTGTAGCCACCCTCAACTTAGGCTTTCATCCTCAATCAATTTTCACATGTTCAAGGATAGACTAGGGCCAATATCAAGGTATTTCATAAGACAAGGATAAGCTAGTAAGGTGTCAAGAAAGAAGGAGTATATGAGAAGCTCAAACATTTGGAACAATGGATTCACTACCTCATTTGGTAGGTCATTTAGGCAGAAGTGGTCTTACTAAAAGAACAAAGGCCTAAGATCCCTTCCAAATCATCCACATCACCAAACCAGTAAAAGAGTAATAAGGCAAGTTCTGAGTCTATACATTATACATTAATGCAGCAAAATAAGCTCACAACACACATGACATTGCACACACAATCAAGTATAGACTCACATGTCATGCTTCAAGCCTCAACTTACCTTTATATTATCAGAACAAACATTACCAGATAATCAAAATGTATGATTGCATTGATAACCAACAATCCCAAAAAATTTTGAGGGTACCTAAAATTTTCAAATCATTCAAAAAGCATTTAAAGACTATGTATATGCAAAAAGACCATACTAGTATATATTTACACATTATCTACACTAATTAAACATATCGTTGTTGATATCCAATTTTTATCCTTCACGATATAAATTAATCTTCGAGCTTTAATTTTTAACAATTTGAAATAATTAGCTTTCGAAATGCAAAAAAATATTTTCTCAAATAAATTCCTTTTTTTTATTACAGGAGTTATTATTCTTAAATATTTCAGGTTGATAATATTAAAAACTCTTGAATTAATTTGTATTAATTTATCATGTGGTCAAATTAGTCAATCAAATTCAATTTGAGTATATTTAATTGGCCAAAATTGCAATCAAATTTGGCTAATTTCTTAGTTCAAGATCCCTCTTACTTCCATTCCCTTTAACCCAATTGTGGGATCTCAATTGGATCATTTTGGTCCATACTGCAGACCCCAAGTTTGGCCCAAATTCCCTGACCCGGCCAAATTTCCCCTTTTTCAGCTTATATTATACTCTAATATATACATACATGCCACGCCTGGGAGCCACGCGCCCCAAAAATTCCTCTTTTCCTTTCTCATTTCCATCAAACGCGTGACTCTCTCTCCCCTTTTCCCTTCTCCTTCAACGCTAACCCAAAACTAGACGACAAAAACCCAGATTTCCCAAACAAATTCCCCAATGTTCCCAGAACAAATTCGTACCTACATGTCCCCATCTCAGCTCGTCGTACAAGGGAAAGTTTCTATTGATTCTTCTTGTCCTCCCAGGTGTCATCGTCTTGATCCCTTGATGGGTCTTCTATCTAAGATCGACGGCTACGAGTTGAATGCGTGTTTATTTCCATTGGTTCAAATTCGAATTTCGAATGGATCGACCCCCAATTTCCCAAAAATAGCCTCTGATTTTCCCTAGGAATCATGCCCTAATTTGGGGGCTATGTATACTCATGTTCTTAATCAATTGAGAAGAGGAGCCATTGTTGAGCCGTCACTTTCCCTCAAAAGGATTCTTGAGCCTATTCCTCACAAAGAATTCAAAATTTCTATGTAGAGCAGTCGTTCTTGACCCCCAAAAAGATACAAAAATTCAGTGAAGAATAAGCTTTTTGTCAGTAATGTTGAGTGAACTTCGAAGTGATTTGAGGCTGAAGAGTTCTAATTTCAAAGTCGACGACTAATAGAAAGTTCCGTTTGTGGTGAAAAGCTCTCTCCCAGTCCGTTAAAGTCTCAGCTTCGCTGCTCCGGCAAATGTAATATCCTAATCTTATTTTTTCATTTTGAGTTTCTTATACTGTATTTGAACGTGAAGGTTGAAGTTGTATCGAAGTCTTTTGTTTGCGCTTTGTTTGTTGAATGGAAATCTCTGTTGTGATAAGTCGATGTTGTAGTGATGTTGTTATTTGCTGTTAAGTTGGTCTCCACGGTCATAGGTCGTGTTCGTCATTTTGCTTGAATGTTCTGTTCCATTACTTGTTTAAGTTTGTTAAGTTTGAGATGAAATACAAGTCGTAACCTCCCTCTTTGGTCATTTCTGTTTTCAACTAGTTTTTACAAATATATCATCAAAGTTTATCTTCATCTCTATAGTTGTTTCAAAAATATTCCTATCTACATTAAGTCTGCTAGGTGTTCTGTTTCAAGATAAACAATCAGTGACTGACTTAGATCATGCTTCAACATAACTTGCTTGTTAATTTTTGAAAATTTAGTATGTTATAGCTTACCTTTGAGTGTTGATATCATGTCTTTAAGTCTTGTTCCTATGTGAACGTAGCGTGTTGGTATGCTAATTGAGACCCATTTCTAATTTAACATATACTGAGGATGCCCCTGTTCTGCAGGACCTTTTTTTTATCTCCAAAATATGTAAGTTTGAGTCTAAAACTGATATTTTCCAGTAAGTTTCTGGGGTTGCTGCTTATAATTTTGTTTTCTCCTAGCCATGACTTTGTTGATGAAATGATATTGATCCTAGTATGAGGTTGAGATGCTGCTTGTTTCTCCTTTAACTTTCAAAGTGCAGTCATGTGATTTCCTAACTTGATTTTTAGTTGGAATAGTCCAAATTCATAGGGTAAGCTTTGGTTAGATGAATATGATTATATGAAGGTTTCTTGTTTGATTTTTGGCTCCAATATAGTCGGTTTTCATCCTCCTTTTCTCTAACAAATAAGCCTATTCCACTGAGTGTCTTGTTTGTTGTTACTGTCCATTTGAAATGTCATGTCTAAGATTCTTGACTGCTCATATAGTTGTGGTTTGGCAGTGTCTTTGTTAATTCAGATTTTGAAGTTTAAATCGTAGTCATTTCACTCCATTGCGTCCCATGTAATCGTTTTTTCCAAATCTATCTTAGTTTTGTTATTATTCTCAGAAGTCCGAGTCATTGATTGTCTGATATACACTAATATGCAGCAGATATATACTGAATGTATATCACAGGATATGGCCAGAAGCCCATTTAGCAGGAGCAGCAACAGGGGAGGCCCAAGAGGCCCTGTGGGCAGCATTTCCAGGAAATAGCTAGCTGGAACGTTGTATATACACTGGTATACAGTGTATATACTACACTAATATACAACACCAAATTGGGCAGAAGCCCAAAGAATGCAGAAGCTGGGCAGATATTTTAATGGGCCTGGCAGGCCCAAAGTTTTTTTTTAAGGACAGGTGGAGGATTGGGCCTGCCTAGCCCAATCTCATTTTGATTCTTCTTTCTTATTTTTGTATTTATACATTATTTGATATACTTGTTGTTTGATAATAACTTTAACATTTATTTTGCATTATTTGATTTTTATTAATCTAATTGTTTCTCCAATATTGTCTTCATTTATATTAATTTTCCTTTTTCATGATTTTCTTAGTGTTAGAATTACTCTAGCAATTTATTTTGGTAACTTTTTATTCAAGTGTCAATTCAATTTCAAACTTTATCAATTTTTTTCAAATTTAGTCAATATTTTCAAACTTAGTCAAGTCTTCCAAGTTTAGTCAACCCTTTTAAATTTAGTCAATATTTTCAAACTTAGTCAAGTCTTTCAAGTTTAGTCAACGCTTTTAAATTTAGTCAACATTTTGAAACTTAGTCAAATCTTGCAAGTTTAGTCCACCCTTTCAAATTTAATCAACACCTTCAAAATTTAGTCATTTTGCAAATTTAGTCAAGTCTGTCAAATTTAATCAACATTTTCATATTTAGTCATTTCTTTCAAATTTAGCGAATTTTGCAAAGATAGTCATTTCTTAAATCTAGTCAATTCTTTTAAACCTAGTCAAGTTCTTTCATGTTTAGCCAATTCTTTCAAACTAGCCAATTTCTTTCAAATTTAATCAATTCTTTCAAATTTAATCAAATTCTTTCAAATTTAGTCAACTTTTTCAAGATTAGTCAATTTTTAAACTAGTCAACTTTTTTCAAAGTCAATCAAATCTTTTAAAATTTAGTGAATTTCCTAAATGTCAGTCAACCGCATGTTAGCGGCCATTTTGAGTGATTAAGTTCTTCTCAAAGTGGAAATTGAACTAGAACCCTTCCTCTGGTATATTTTAAAAGAGTTTTCTGTTAGGTATTTTAAAATGTTTATTGGTTTCCTAATTATCCTTAAAATTGGGTGGCAACTCTTCTTTCAAAATTTTTGAGAATTTGATTTATACTTAAATTAATTAAGTATTAAATTAAATTTTTCGAAAAAAATAAAAAAGTCAATTTTTCGAATTAACAGTCGGTTCAACAGAAAATTAAAACATCCATAAGAAAAAGGAAATACGACAAGAAAGCCTTGGGATAAAAAATAGGGGAAGTTATGGATTGACGTTACTCAAACTTCAACCTAATCCATTACTAGCCACACCCCACCAAAATAGAATACTTTATCCTCAAAGTAGAGACAAAAAGAAAACCAAATAACGGAAACATACACACACACACTCACACACACTCACACATACATTAAAAACCAACATTTTAAAACTAAACATCCAAAACAAGAATAAAAACAATATCCAATATAAAATATTTAAACAAATCCAAAAATCAACATAACGAAAATATTGTCTAACAAAATCAACAAAGTATCCATATATAAAAGATAAGGATTGGGTCAAAATTCAAACATCGTGCTGCTCAAGCACCGGTATCTGTCAGGTCATTAGGGTCCTGGCTCATGACCTCCTCCTTAGCTATCTGGGCCGCAGTTGTACGTGAGCTACCTTCTCTATGTGAAGTCTATTTCTCCCTATCTCTCTGTATAGACTCCATCAATATCGACTCCTGAACCACCTCCTCTGGTATCGGCTCCTCCTCTTACTCTACTAGGTCATCACACCTATGCCTCTTTTGGATCAACTCTGGGTCATCTGTCTCAAGGAGCCTCTTCTAATGAGCATGTGGGCAGTCAACTAACCAGTCAAAAATCTCATCACCCGCCTGTGCCACCTCCAGGACTACAATAAGGGATGCTAACATCTGTAATAAGTTGGCCTTAAACTTAGCGAACTCATATGTCACTGCATTCATGTCAGAATATCGAGCACCCTCAAGCCTCCTCTGGACTCCCGCCTCAAATGCATCTACTTGGGCATCCACCACTCTAACTCTCTCATCTACCAAATCGCGAGCGAATGCCTTTACCCTCTCCTTTGAGTCCCGCACAGTCTAGCTGACCCATGGTCTAACCTGAGCTACTAAATCTTGTAGCCTGGACTCCGCTGTAGCTACCCTGCACGCCAGTGCAGAAAAAGCAACAACAGAGATAAGAGAATCAACCTGAATAGTGGATGATGCTGGTGCTGGAGTACTAGAGGATGGTGTGGACTCAATCTCAATAGCTATTGAAGGCTCTATAATTGCTTGAGTAGTGATAGTGGTAGCTGGAGTCGAAACCTAAGTCTGTGTATCAACTGGGAATGGATTTGGGATGGGCGGAGGAGCTGTACGTGATAGGGCTACCGGGTTCTTTTATCAGGCTAGGACACATGGTGCATGTGACTTCTAAATGCTGGTCCTGATAGGGGTCGATAGGAACACCTACTACATTGCAGAATAAATGGATCAAGATAGGGAATGGCAGTGAAGTGTTCGTCCGGACGGCTGACTCGTGTATCTGCTCAGAGATAATCCAAGCCTAATCTATCACATGTCCATCTAGGATGCTAGCTAATAACATTGCTTGCTCTAACATGATCATATTATCTGTGAAAGTAGGCCAGATGTGCCAACGAATAATCGACCACCCAAGCTTGGCCCAGAAAGAGAGGTGGGCTTCCACTATTTAATCTACGTGGTTTGTAACCCATGTAGGCTCGAAACCCTCCTTACATATCGGGATAGCAATCTACTATAACAGCTCGGTCTTGGCGCCAATGTCTTTCTCACTCACCGCGCTCTTCCTCTAAGGGGTTGTTGTGTAACAAGCGCATAATGTCTACTGGAACGCGCGTAAAGGACCTGGCCTCGCATCTCATCCGATAGAAGAGGGTGTTCCAATTCAATCACTTTTTTCCCACCCGAAAATCGTAGTAAAAGACATTCATATATTCCCCAGGTATGGGATAAAGGGAAAGAGAGAGCTGAGAGCCGGGAATGCAATAAAAAGAATTTCTCTCGAGCGGGAATCTTATTATTTAGCAAATTAAACTTCTTTCCTCGGACTCTTCTTTTATTTTATATCTGAATCTCCTTATTCTGGGAATGATTTACGAGGGCTTTCCTCTTCTTTCTTCGCGGTCTAGACGTAGGGTTGGGGTGGCTTGCTGGGTGAGACTGATAAAAAGATCTCCTTATTTTATCAATGCGACCATCATACTGTCTGGTAGACTGAGGGACTCTGTAGGTGGGCCCAAACTGAATTCGTCGGATCATCTCCTCCGAAATAGGAACTCTTCGACCTCGGATTGACACCACTCATAGACTTAACTGGTCAACCGGCTTCTTGTTCTTTGGAAGCCCTTAGTGAAGTGTAGCAAGGTAGGCTGCATAAAACTCAGAAACTACGTAAGGGGTGTACTTGCGTAGCTGTTGTGTAGTCCATCGTAGTCCATGCCGGTCTATCTCTGCATCTAACCCTGGAACCCTGTCCAACCCAGAATCATTTAGTCTAAATTCCTCTTGGAATTGTCGAACTGATTTTCCCTGACCCTTTGGCTCTAACCCTTAGTCGTATACTTCCTTCATCCCTGCAACACACTATCTGGGGTCGGCCGAGGGCTATGATTATACCTCCTCGTGTGGAGCTTGTGACCCCTGCTCAGATTTTGTCTCGGTGTGTGTGGGGTTCATCTGTGTTGAGCTACTCTCAAACCCTTCTCCATCACCCTGATGTTCCTTCTCTTCATACTGGGAGGATTTACTCACTTCCATAAGTGCCTAAGCTGCATGAGCCCAAGTCTAAGGTACATTACCCTCAGGGTATATTCTGACCCAGTGAACTTCTAAGGACCCCTCATATCACTCAGTCTTGGAGGACTCGTCCACCAATCACCTTTGGAATGTTTGGATTGCTCATTTATCCTATGGAGGCATGATATCCCCAAACCAACCACACAACAACTTGTGACCCTCAATATGTTTAGCTGAACAATGATCACAGAACAAAGAATAAGAAATAAAAATAAAAAAACTTAAATGTTGAAATCAAAAGAGAACTTCATTGATACAGTTGCAGGTCTGCAGTTACGAGATGCAGGTATGACTCGTAGGGTGTACTACGAGTCATACTCTAGCTTTGTAGTACCAAGGTCCTTGAGAAAAATGAAATCTTGAATCAGATACGAGGTGCAGTTATGACTCGTAGGATGGCCTACGAGTCGTAGTCTTGCCTCATACATCATTCCAGAGGCATTTTTGAAACCCTAGTCAAACTTACGAGACCCCCACTATGAGTTGCTGTAGATGCTACGAGTCGTAGATTGGTCCTGTCTGAGAAATGTGAAGATGCCACAGGTAACTAGTGCCTACTATGAAGGATCACTATGACTCATAGCAGAAAACAGAAGGCATCTATAGTGCCTACTACATTCCCACAAACCACAACACCTCAAACAACAACCAAGCATTAGCATTCATCAGGGTAATATATTATATTTGACACAAAATCAGACTCACTATGATATAAGGCAACTAAAACAACCATTAACCCCAAAGATCGAAGTCAATCCCACATTACATCAAGCAAAATCAAAAGCAATTTCATCTCCAAAGTCACATGTGTTATCAGCAAAACATTCCATTGAGATGCAAGTGAAATTCAAACACTTTCGATTAAGGCTAACAAGATGCGGCATATTAAAACACACACATTTTCCACATTCTGATTTCAAAAATATTTTTCACAAATGGAAAACAACAATTAACCACAACATTCAAATGACCATTACACTCACAACTACAGCCATTCACACAAGATTTCCTAACAAGGATCAAAGCATAACAGAACTTTCAAGAACTCAAACCCGAATTTCCATATCTTAACAAAAGCATCATCACATGAGCATAAGTCCTCATGATTAAACCAAGCACACAATAAACTCATGAATGATCACCACAATAGTGCACTAAAATTAACCACAAGGCTTACCAAATGGAAGAAGACTCAAACCGATGCAAAGTAGATAGAAAGAGGTGCCGAAAACCCTAAAAATTAGTATCCTCACTGGAGTATTCGCCGGAAAGTGACGTGAGTAGCTAGGAATTGATTGGAATAGTGAATGGAGGAAAGGATATTGGGGGTTTTCGTCGGATTTAGGGTAAATGAAATGAAAATGGGAAATTTTGACCCTTTTTATACTAGTAGGTGATCAAAATATGCCTGTAGAGTAATATCATGAAAGAATATAACTACAAATCAACAAGCAATTCCAGAAAAATATTAAGTATGATTTTTGAAGGCAACAAAATTAATGTCCAAACAAATGTGCTATCAGGTTCTACGTTCTACTTCTTGCTGAGATCAATTCCAGCTTTCTTGGCTACAACATCAAGTCCATTTTTCTCAATGGTTTTCATGGCCTTTGTTGAAAACCTCATTTTCACAATTTGCATGCCTTCCTCCTACCAAATTCTCTTGTATTGAAGGTTAACGAATTACAACTTTTCATTTTGTGGTTTGAATGAGAGACCTTGTTTACTAAAGTTAAAGGTTATGGTAGAGTATGTTTAAAGATGACATCCGACAAGGTGGTGAGTCTAAACAAAGTTTGTCATGTTCCTGAAATGAGGAAGAACTTAGTTTCTGCTGGTCTCTTGGTCAAGAATGGATTCAGATGTGTTTTTATTTCTGATAAAGTTGTAATTAGCAAAAATGAAATGTATGAAGGGAAAGGCTACCTTACTGAAGGACTTTTCAAATTGAATGTAATGATTGTTGAAAATAATAAAATTCAAGCTTCTTCTTATTTACTTGAGTCAAAAAATCTATGACATTCACGATTAGGACATGTAAATTATAAAACCTTGCAAAAGAATGAGTAATTTGAATCTATTGCAAAAGTTTGAAACCAAACAGACAAAATGTCAAGTATGTGTGAAATCTAAGTAAGTTAAGCATCCTTATAAGTCTTTCAACTTGTAGGGTATCCTATGACTTGTAGGTCCTAGTCTTATAGCAGATCCAACACTTAGAAAAAAATTAGAGTTCTTATCTGGGCACCAAGAACCCTACTTACGACTCGTTGTAGACCCTATGAGTCATAAGGTTGGCTTGTAGTGCATGTGCCAACTTTTAATACTTACTGTTTCCCTCTATGTGGCATGACTATGAGTCATAATGGTGACTATGACTCGTAGGCCTGCTCATACAGGTTGTACCAAGTGCAATTTTTTCATATCTTCAGTTCTTTACCTTCCACCTAAAAACTTCAAAAACCAAACAAGCTTAAAAACGAACTAAAAATCATCACATATGCTTGGGTTGCCTCCCACAGAGTAACTTGCTTAACGTCGTGGCTCGAGAGACCGTACCTTACTTTTCAATTCATCTGGGCGTTTCATTGACTGGCAAATATCGAACATGACCTCTGTATCATTGACCCTAAATCAAAGTTGACCCGAACCCATATCCATAAGAACTCTCCCAGTGGCCAGAAATGGTCTTCCCAAAATGATGGGAACCTCAAAGTCAACCTAACAACCAAGGATCACAAAATCTGTGTGAAAGATGAATTTATCAACTTTAACTAGCACATCAAGGAGTATTCCCTCTAGCTTTTTGATAGTTCGATCCGCCATGAGCAATCACATTCGTTTTGGAGTTGGAGTGCTAACCCCAAGCTTTTTGAATATGGAAAGAGCATTAGATTGATGCTCGCTCCTAAGTCACACAATGGTCTTGCCAATTCAACATCACCAATGGTGCAAGAGATGATGAATGTATCGAGGTCCTCTAGTTTTTTAACAAGGCATTCGGTCATGATTGCACTACATTGTGGGAGCTGCTATAAGAACTCTTGGCTCAAAGTTTGCTTCTTTGTCACCAAATCCTTTATATACTTCGCGTACCCAGACATCTTCTCCAAATATTCAAGAAGGGGATAGTTGCTTCAACATCGAGAGAAAGTGTTTGAATTTGCCGTCCTCTTCTTTTTTCTTAAGCCTTTAGGGGAAAGGAGGAAGAGGCTTTGGAATTGACTTACGTTTTTCATGCTTTCTCACTTCTTCTCTTTGCATCCCAACAATCTCCGGACCTTTTCCCTCAACCACAACTTTACCACCAACACTCTTCTCATCAACTTCATCCACAATAACTGGCATAGGGGGATCATAGTGCTTTTTCCACTCTAAGTCATGATTGCCATGCAATGCCCTTCAGTTTTAGGACTTTGAACTGTGCTACTTGTTTTGGTATTGGTTTAATTGTGAAGAAACTTGCCCAAATTGTTGTTCTAGTTGCTTCATTGCAACAGAGTGAGACTCTAGTTTTTGGTTAATACTTGAAATATCTGTTTTCATTCCCTTCAAGGTCTCATCTTAGTGATCTGCTCTTTTCAGCAACTTCTCAAACATCTCTTCAAGCCTCAAAGTGCTTGGCATGACATCACGGTTGTGAGGCGACAGATAAGGATCATTTCTATAGACATCTCTTATACCCTATTCGGCAACTGGCACTCTATCCCTTTCATAGTAGCCACCTCTATTGTCTCTATAAGTATCATCACGGTTGTAGTTGTGACCTTGATTCTTAGAACCTTGCGTCCAATAGTCCGAGTTGGACCCTTGGGGGTTATTCTGAAACCCTCTATTTGATTGCTCACAGAGCAAGTATTTTCATCAATTAATAGATCTTCATACAGGGGAACCTTAGGAGTTTGGTGAGTGACCACTTGAACACTTGCTTGGTTATACTTCAAGACCAAGTCCATACTTGTGCAAAATTGAGCAAGTTGCTCCATGATATCTTCATTGGCCTTTGCTTGCTCATTGTTGGTGTTGACCGCACAAGAAGTCTTTATCGCACCTCGCTCTCTTTGACCCCATGCTCTATTGGTTTTAGCCACTTGCTTCATCCTTGCGGCTATCAATACAAAAGGTTGCTCAAAAAGCATGCCTCCCATGATTATGTCAGCACAAGCTTGACTATTCTCATCAAGTGCTCGATAGAAAATCTCAACCAAAGCATCATCAACAATCTTGTGATCAGGTACCATCCTTAAGCATTTGGTAAATCTCTGCCACGTGGTACTAATAGAGTTACCTGGCAATTGCTCAAAGTTGTTTATTTGATCTTTGACCTTTAACTTATTTGATCTTGGGAAATATCTTTCTAGAAACATTCTCTAATGCTTCTCCCAACTTGTTATTGTACCCGGAGGAAGCTCAGAAAACTACACAGTTGCATTTCCAGTTAGTGACAATGGAAACAACTGCAAACCAATGGCATTAAGAGAAAGATTTTGTGTTCCCATGATATTCTTGCAGACAAAAATCACATTATAGAGATGACGATGAGGATCCTCCGAAGGTAGCCCTGTGAATAGCCCACAGTTTTGAAGCATTTGAAGTAAACCACTTGACACCGAGAACTTAGCATCTGCCGGTAGTAGAGGCAACACTATAGCACTAGTAACATCCATGACCATAGGGTTCAAGCGATATTGGTTCCAACCATTACGTTCTCATTGAAATCCCTAATTTATGGCCGATCATCCCTCGATGGTGGATTATCTTCTCTACTCATATCATAATTCATATTCATTTCTTCTTCAATCGTGACTTCCTTGTTCACTTGAGCTATTCTTCTAAAGAGTTGATGAATCTCCAAATTGATCGGAGCTAAGTGATTGCCTTGGTTCCTTGTGTTGGGCATACAACCTAGTACACCCTGCAAGTAAAATCAAACAACAAAAAAAGAGTAAAAGACAAGAGAGTTTAGAAATCAACACTTGAACTAAGTAATAGTGAAATCAAGTCAAAATCTAGCCATATTCCTCGACAACGGTGCCATAATTTCTGACGATGTTCATACTCCAATAAGAAAGCGATCGTTGTTAGAAATTAACCTAAATGAAGCTTAGGGTCAACTCCACAGGGAATACAGGTTTTGACTAAAAGAATTCACTATCAATCCTTTCGAGTATCTATAACTAAAATCTCTGAATGTGGAGATTTGTGATTCAAGAACCAAAACAAAAATAAAAACTATACGATGGCGTGAGAAAACACTCAATTTTAGGGACAACTTGGAAATTGTGTTCCCTATGGTTCGTTGACTCGATTACCCTACACGACATAACGATAATTGGAAATTAACATGTAGGATGGTAACTTAGGTTCTTCCATCCCTCTTATAAAGATGAAGATCGAATTTTACCATTATGCTTGGTCAGCAACCTCGGTGTGCCAGCTAACCGTTACCCACTATCCCAGACAACCTCCCCTTGGTCAGGTTTAGTTGATTAGACAAGAAGACATCATTTGGATCCTGTCATTTACTTCCCTTTTCCTATTCATCACTATCTTGGTTAGGATCGTGATAGTAGGTGGGTTTGGTGTTGGCCACCACCAAACAACAATCAAAATAAAGGGAAATAAACAATACAAGCAAAACCCTAATTATAGAAATGCAATAAGTCTAGCTCATCTCCAGTTAACTACCCATGGCTCCCACAACCCCAAGTTGTGGGTGCTTAGCTACTCATGGCTAAAGCAAAACCAACAAAATGTAAGGACAAGACACAGTTGAGAGCTTTACCTAAGCAATGAAGAATGATAGCATCACAAGTTGCAAACCACAAGCTTTATATATTGAGAATGAATACAATATGGAATTTACACTCCCCCAAAAGTGGGTTTTCCAAGAGAATATGAAAATTTATGCTAAAACCCTAAAATATTCTAGAGAATATTCAAAAGTAATATTCAATGTTCAAAATCAGGAATTTCCTCTAATAAAAACCTCACTTAAAGTGTTTATAATAGTTACATATTTAGCCCTAAAAATTACACAAAAAGATAGGTGGCAGCTGGTACGTCTCATAGGTACGACTTGTAGGGTGACCTATGTGTCATAATCAGGGTCTCATATCAGGTGTTTGGCATTTTGGACTCAACTGGTACAACCCACTAGTATGAGTCATTGCATGGGCTATGGCTCGTATGCTCCTCTCATAGTCTAGGTCTCTAGTTTTTGGTCCAAGATTTTAGCTCTCTATTTCCTGTTACAATTCCACTTTTACGAGTCGTATTGAGACCTACAGCTCGTAGGGTGGCCTCGTAAGGCTGACCTCCACTTAGAAAATTTCTGATCTTTACTCTTTATTTCTGGCGAGATCACCCTACGAATCGTTGCTTGGGGTACGACTCGTAGGTGAGTTTGTATGTTTTGCACTTCAGCAAAATCTACAATTTTTCTCCAAAATCATTCCAACCTTCCTTTTCTACAATAACAACGCAAAAACATGTAAAAACAATAAAAGTCTCATTAATAACTCACAAATTTCCTTGTTTTTGGTATCAAATGTGTTGTATTTTGACAGCAGATCAGTCACCATAAAAAATAAGTAACCTCTACCAAGGATTAATGACCTTTTTGATCAACTTAAAGGGGCTAGTCACTTCTTTAAGATTGATCTTCAGTCCAGGTATCACCAAGTGAAAGTGAGGGAGTCTGACATTCCCAAGATGGCTTTCAGTCTTAGTATAGGCACTTTGAGTTTGTGGTTATGTCCTTTGTGTTGACTAATGTACTGGATATATTCATGGATCTTATTTGTAGGGGATTTAAACCCTATCTTGACTTGTTTGTGGTGATTTTTATTGATGATATCTTAATCTATTTCCATAGTAAGGAGGAGCATGTGGAACACTTGACAGTGGTGTTGCAAATCTTGAGGGAGGAGAGTATGTATACTAAACATAAAAACTGTGAGTTTTGGTTGAAGGAGATTTCTTTTCTAGGGCATATGGTGTCGGGTGACGGCATTAAGGTGGATCCTAAGAAGATGGAGGTAATTAGAAATTGGCCTAAACATTTGAATCAATCGGACATTAGGAGTTTTGTGGGTTTGGCGGGTTATTACCGGAGGTTTTTAAATGGTTTCTCTTCTATTGCTTCTCGTATGACTAAGTTGACCCAAAATAAGGAAAGATTTGTGTGGACCAATGAGTATGAAAAGAGTTTTCAAATTTTGAAAGATAAGTTTTTCTCTACTCCTATATTGTCTATACCAGAAGGGTTGGAAGGGTTTGTTGTACATTATGATGCCTCAAGCATTTGTTTGGGGTGTGTTTTGATGCAAAGTTCTAAGGTGATGGCATATGCCTCAAGATAACTTAAGATGCATGAGAAGAATTATCCCACCCATGAAGGGTGTAGTCCGATTTGGCAAGAATGATAAATTAAGCCCAAGATTTATGGGTCCTTATAGAGTGTTTAGGGGGATTGGTAAGGTGACCTATGAGTTGGAGTTTTTCATTTGTATGAATATGGTTCATCTGGTCTTTCATGTATCTATATTGAGAAAGTGTGTGGGTAAGTGCTATTGTACCTTTGGATGTTGTGGGTGTGGTGGAAGATAATTTGACTTATGAGGAGGTTTCGGTAGAAATTTTAAATAGACAAGTGAAGAGGTTGAGAAACAAGGATGTAGCTTCCGTCAAGGTTCATTGGAGAAACCAACAAGTTGAAAGTGCATCATGGGAAGCCGAGACGAACATGAGAAAATGATATTCATATCTCTTCCACTCTACTCAAGCCTAAGGTACTAATTTAAGTCCCCTACATGATTTCAAGTCTTAAGTTCAGCCCTTATATCATTTTGCATACATTCATGTTTATATTGGCAGGTTTAAGGTGATTCTGACATTCATGTTGAGGTTTTCCAAAATGTTGTCTAAATGCATTTGTTGCATCCAGGTCGGGCTGAAATCTTCATTATTGCTTCTCTTATGTATGTTTCATTGTCATTCATGGACAAATATTCCCAAGGGCGAGATATTGAAACGCCCCCAAAACACCCCAAAAGTGTGCTTCGAAAATGCTCATAATCGTAATTTTTATATATCTCAAAATTTGTGTGTTATATCAAAAATCCGACTTCATATTCTTGATCAGAGGGAAAGTTGAGTTTGAAATGTGTATAAGCTGGATTTTAAAAGACCCAAAGCAAAAAATGATTTTCGCCAAATTTTCAATTCAAGTGAGCATCCACGTTGGCTCCGCGATGCAAACCTGTCGCGGAGTAGTGTTATCACTTCCTTAATTTTCTTGTTTTGGCCTAACACATTGGGGTCTTGTGCCTATGCCCATTTATGTGTAAAAACACATATACTTAGCCATTTTTCAACTCTTTATCACTCAAGACCCTCTCAAGTGTCTCAAGCATAATTTCGAATTTCAAGAACTCCACTCAAGCTTCAAGTCTCCTTCAAATCTATATCAAGAAAGGGTTTCAATCATTGGATCCTTTCACCCATGGTGCCCAAACTTACTTTTTATGAGAATTGTTTGTTTTAAATTTGTATTACTTATGGGTATTGCTTATTATGGATTATGATTATAAATTATGTTGGGGTTTTATGAAATGCAAATTGGAAACATATTGACACGACCCAAGCCTAGGGCCTAGACATGACACGGCGAATGGGAACCCGAAGGGATGTAAATAAGCCTCTTAGTATATCAATCCACATCCTTGGTCGTGGAAGCAAAACAAAAACAAGCAAGAGATATAAATAAGTATAAGGGGACTAAGGGGAGTCTTGATATTTATAATAACATAAAGGAGTCAAAATGTAACACCCCACACCTTACAATATTAGTACAATGCAAATGAAATATGATATGGTTTGGTCAAATTAGCACCCATTTTTAAAAGTGCTCGAATCTCATGTTATAGGGGGATATGTGAGTCTAACACATAAGAGCGTCGAGTGGATACATATTTTGTGTCAAATTGAGGAGATCACGACCTTAAATGAAGTAAAAGAATTGAGGTGCTTGTAGAACTTAAGAACCTAGCAAGTGAGTCACCTACTTGCTTAGCTTAAATTGCTAGATGAGGCTCGATGTTGAATTTGTCCAAGTCCAATTATGAATAAAGTCCATGTTAAGGGCGTGACTTTGGCCCAAGTTTTAGCATGATAAAATGGACTATATGTTTAGCCCAAGGAGGATATTAAAAAGGTCCCAAAGCCATCACAATATCTTGGATAATTTGGGCCCAAACTAAGTGAAGAGAAAGTTGGAAAATGGGCAGCCCAAGCCCATTAAATTTGGAACCCAATTAGGCCCAATGGTGAGGGCCAAGCTGCTGCATCACCAGCCTCTTAATATATACAGTTATGTGGTCAAAAGTGAATGAGAAAGTCGGCTAAAAAAGTCTATATAAATAGCTCAAAAGCATCCCCTTAATTTATTCTACTTGAAACAATTTTTTAGCTTTCCTAAATACTTTTGTCTTCTCTCTATTTCACTTTACCAAGCAGCTAATACAATCCTCTAAGGCTCTTAAAGGAAAACTTGAATATTGAAGGCAAAGGTTAGTAATTATATTTGTGTATTTAGTATGGTTTCTTCATGAAAAACAAGAACTACCTGTTAGTGTGTTGGTGCTGGAAATTTTGACAGCATGTGTCCGAAGGATTATTATAAAATTTTCTTGTTAATTAAGAAGTTTTTTCTCTTATTAGTTGGATGTATTATTAATTAATACTTATGTATTTAATAAAGGTTGGTTTTATAGTAATTAAACCAGGCTGCTTCACCACTTTTACAGTCCACAAAAGTGAGTTCTTATATGATATCGCAATTGTGTTCTTAGTATGAACTTGTGGGCTGTTGGATAGAATGATATTGCCTCATGTCCTTAATGACTGATTTTTTACTATTCCGAGATTGGTTCAAGTCTATTTTTATATATAGATGTATTGAGATCAGTTTGATTAGAGTTGGAACAGGTTTGGAATTGTCGACGTCGAAATGTAGCGAAGAGAGGTAACGTTATGTTGTCCATTTGTAGGTTGTGTAGAATCATTATGTGTTGGGCTTTGTGGATTGTTGTAAGACCGTTGCAGCACTAAAATAGGCTGCACATGATATGTACATGTGAATGTGTGTTAGAAAATACGATTAGGCGCAGAAAGGTTGAAAGAATACGCTCGGGTTTATAAATACCCGCTTGCAACCCATGTGTTGTTTTCTTATGTGATTGCGCTGCCAATATGTATCTATTGGCTGCTAATGCTAGTTTTATCGCCTACTATGTTGTAGATAAGTATTTGGCGGAATGGAAGGTTATCTCAAGGTAGTAACAAGGTCATACAACAAGGTATGTAAGGCTACTTGATTTTGTATTACTTGGCATGAAATATGGATTCTTCATTGGCACATAAAGGCACTTGCCAACTCCGACACAACTATTAACCATGTCTCCACTCTTTGACATGTTCACAAGCTTCCATGCATAGTCACTTTCAAATCTGCATACATGCTTGGATACCAAGTTATATGGGTTCTTATTACTAAATAAAGTTCACGAGTTGTTCCATTTCATACGCATTTCATTATTTATGTAACGTACTCTTTTTCATTGTCATATCGTCTTGTATGATTATCTACATGTCACATGCTACACATACAATCCTACAACTCCAATATTGTGACTACCAAAAGAACCATCTCAAAGGTAATTGAATGGTAAAATATATTATTTATTGATGGGTGGTAACCCGAGGGGTGGAAGAATCACCTAGCCAGGGACGATCCTATCACGGGAGGTAGCCCTAGAGGTTAAGGAAGAACCTAGCCAGGGATGATCCTGATGCAGTTTTACCAATAATCAGTTTGTCATTTGTATTACAGCTGTGCACAGATTATACAGTAAAGGTAAAGTAATATAAAGAACATAAAGTACA
>JAABOM020081797.1:0-31711 GCA_011800125.2 Solanum clarkiae | reverse complement strand
AGGCGGCGGGACCGCATTATGTACTTATGCTCATGACATGTTTATTAGGCGGCAGGACCGCAGCGGTGACCTTGTCGACCCGCTTTTATATTTATGCATATATGTGTATATGTTTCTGTATATTCTGGGAGCTGCTGCAGGTGTAGTTAGTCAATAAAACAGAGAAAACTCTGTCGAAATTTTGGGAAGTTCCAGACTAGGTTATAAAGGAATTTGGTTTAGTATGTATTTGCGTGCCCCTATCGGGCATTGGTCACGACCCCAGGGTGGGGTGTGACATGAAAAATTTCAATTCTCGTCAAAAATAAAAAGAAGAACCAAGTGTAAGTTTGCACCTCCTCCGCGTCGCGCTAGGGGCGCGGATCAACACTGTTCGGGCATTAATTAGTGAAAATTATTTTTCGCTCCAGTTGCTCTTAAATCGAGTCGAGATCATTTTTTCACACAATTTTCCACGCTGATCACAAATCTGATCTCGGATTTCCCGTCGGAGCTTTGAAAGACACATTTTACGTACGATTACATTTTAGGGGCGTTTCATTAATTTTATGGGGTGTTACATTATGTAATCTCTAGCTAAAATTAAATTTTTTTTCTAAAAAATATTTTTATTCATTAACCAAATAATAAAAAATATTTTTCAGAAAATATTTTTCACTCACCAACCAAACACGAGAAAATGAGTTAGAAATCAACTCATTTTCCTGGAAAACATTTTGCAAGGAAAACATGGAAAATATTTTCCTTATTTCCAAACACACCCTTAATTTTTATTTAGAAAACATTTGGGGTGGGGATGGGGGTGTGGGTTGTAGGTTCTGGTGAGGGTAGGTGTAATGACTCCCTGGGTCATTTTGCTTATTTGCATCATTTTTACTATTAAAGCATTTCTATAGTGACCCTAGGTCATTTATGACTTGCAAGCATAGGTAATTCAGTCACTTGGATATTTATTTGGGGATTGTGCAATTTTTATTATTTTGGAAGGCCTTATACTTTGAAAATTTAATTTTCGTACAAAATACAGATAAACAACCTCAAAATAAAATTTTCAAAATAAAATTTTGACAGTTCCATCAGCTTCGGAATGGCCGAATTAGGTTAGAAGCATGATCGACTTGAGAATCGACATCTTCGGTGTGAGTTTGTATCAAGGTTTGCATTTTAGCTTTCAAAACTGGCGAGCAGTTGACTTTAGTGAATATTCTTGGAAAAAGTACCCGAGTAAAAATTCTAACCGTGTGTTTAGCTCTAAATATTGAGTTTACTCTAGAATAAACCTTCATTAGATTCTCGAGGCTTCCAAATTCATCCCGACTCCTTGGTAAGAAATTACTAAAAATGGTCATAGGAGAGAGACCCACAATCAATGATAACGATCTCATATGGAAATTTCAATTGTGCCATTGAATTCAGAATGATGTTTTGGTACAGTAGCATAGTTCGTATGCGTTCATGGAATCTCTAATGAATTTCGAGTACCCTATCAAAAATTTTGAAATTGAAAAATACAATATTTCAGATGGTTTTCTGGTGCAAATGACCCAATCCTTCATGAATGCAGACTAGGTGTCGTGATCACAGATATTAGGTCCCCATTACCTTTGCAAATATGGACCCTATGCCACGATCGTGGAGGGAGAACGCGTAGTACTCCATGATCCTGGATCACTGCTCACTGCAATTGCAGAGATCATTTGAATGGTCTATTTAATTCAATCTCTTAGACTATTTTAATTACCCTCCACGATCGTGGATCACTATTCGCTGCGATCGCGAAGGTCATTTGAGTGGCCTAATTAATTTAGTCTCTTAGACTATTTCAATTCATTATAAAATTTTCAAAGGATGATATCTTCCTCAAATTGAACTCAAATTTGATGATTCATAAGCCTAAGTTCAGGGAAATTTTGTGAGTAACGCGTTGGCGAGGTCAGAAACTTGATTGAAAGCTTCTTTTGAGGTACAAATCCATTTTTAGCTGTTGCATGGTGGATTTTCAATTTTATTTTTGGTTGATTTTTTGAGGTGTGATAAATCAGGCATTTGGAAACCATTTTCAGTGATCTTTAGGTCTGAATTGGGTGGAATTTGACAAGGATCATTGTGGTGGTGTCAAAATTGATCGCAAGCACTTTATTTGAGGTAAATATTATAATTTTACTGCTAGTTCGGGTGAGTTTTTGGGGTAGAATTCTTGGAAACTTTGGAGTTAAACATGAAGGGCATTTCAGGGCCAAATTAAGTGATTCTTGGGTCTAAGTTGTGGATTTTGTTGGAAGGAATGCGTTTGCGAATTAGAAAGCGACTTCGGAGCTTCTTTGGAGGTGAGAATTCCAGTCTTAGCTATTGTATTTCCTATTTTTGGACTGAAATTTGTCAAACTTTTGAAAATTTTTATCTTGATCAATATAGGTTCGAATTGGGTGATTCAATAGCCTAATTCATGGGGGTTTTCATTGTAATCATTGTGTGCAATTTGTTTCACATGAAGAGGCTTTGTTTTGGTGAATTTCTCTATTTTAGCTACTTCTCCTTTCTTGATTTTCTCCTAAATTTTAAAATTTGATTATTGGTTTATTTCCTAGTGTTCCTAGACCATAATTAGTGTTTTAAGTCATTGATTGGGCTCAGAGTACTGTTTTGGATCAATTCTTTTAGGCCAAATCTAGAATTTGAATTGGAATTCCACCAATCTTATTTTTGGCATTGAAATTGATCTGTCTATACTTCTTGTAAATTTTGTGTCTAAATAAACATAATGATGTTGTGAATCTATATTTGAAAGCATAGTAGCATTCAAAGGTCGTTTGAAAGGGAAAAGCTTCAACAGAATGAGTTGGAGCGAGCTTGATCAGCATACAGCTACGTTATGACTTCCCTTTCTTTAGATTGAGCTGGTTAGTGTGAGACCATGTTGAATTGGCTAGAATCCAAGTGAGGTAGCTAGTTTACTTGCCTTAGGTGTTACAAATAATGAAACAGGCCTTATGAATATTTTCAGGTAGTCATGAGCATGTATACTATCTTGTTAGCTTATATTATTGCTAGTAGATCTGTTTCATGTAATTCCGGTATTTTGAAAGCATGTTAGAACTGTTGAAATAGTTGTGATTGTGAGTTCATTTTAACTCCTTTTGCAAAATGATTTTTTCTATTAGATTCCTTATTACTTGAGGAACATGTTCATGTAAGAATTTCTAGATTCCACAAACCTTTTTTGGTATGAGATTTTGACTATTTTTTCCTTTTCATCTAAATTACTTGATTTTACTATCACTAGTTTCGTAATGTGATTGTGATGCTATGTTTGACTAGATTGTGGTGATTTGGATTATCGAGGCAGGAGAAATGGTGTGGATTTTGCTTGATTGAGACTTCTATTAAGGAAAATGGACTTCTAACCTTTTGTTAAGTATGATCGAACCTTGTATTCTCCTATATAAATGTGATTAGGTGATTTGTGGCATGAAATAAGTTAGAATTATATTATTGTAGGCTTTGCTCATGGGATTTTGATTCAAATAATTGTAAATATTGTGAATACTTGACTTGTGAAATATTTGTGGATTCATTATACTTGTGAACTTGTGAATTATCTAGTAATGATGTTGAGATTGCACCCATATTGAGACTGTGTACTTGTAATGACATTGAGATCATGATGATATTGAAATTGTGATGATAATGAAATTGTGATGATACTGAAATTGTGATGACAATGAGATCATGATGATATTGAAATTGTGATGATATAGAGATTGTATGCATTACATTCACTGTTACTTCTGCACTGATATTTGTGATGGCTATGGACGAGATATATATAAGATAACATATGGATTGGTGGCTGAGGTCTCTTCTGGTCGATGATTAGTTGAGGTTTCTGCTAGCATGTTGAGCTAATATTCCAGTAGATGATATGGTTGAGGTTTTTTCCGGCCGCATTACCATTGCCGAGGTCTCTACCAATAATGTTCATGGATACATAGCCCATATGAGGACCCCATGGGTTCCGTTCTAATATGGTCAGTGGATATTATCATTGAACAAATATGTATCATGATTACTTGATATAACATCGCATTGTTTAGATTTCATAACATTCATTCCATTTCATGTTATTCTCTTCTTGCAAGCTAATAATGTGTCAGGAGGAACTCCAGGAAAGTCTGTAAGAAACACATTAACAAACTCTCAAATAACATGAATAGACTCCATCAGTGGTGGCTCAATACCAGTCTCCCGAATGAATACCAAATAAGCAAGACAACCCCGATCCACTAGCTTTCATACTCAAACATAAGCAGTGAGTTTACTGGGATAGGAACCGCTTAAATCCCGCCATACCATACTCGATCTACCAGGAATGGTCGATATCATAGTCTTAGCATAACAATCAAGAATAACTCGATTAGGGAAAAGCCAATACATCCCCAATATAATGTCGAGATCAACCATTTCAAGAATAAACATATCAACTCAAGTATCATGACTATCCAAAGAGATAAAATAGGATTGGTAAACTTGATCTACCATTACAGGAACACCTACGGGAGTAGATACATGCACGAGCATAGGGATCACTTACATAATAAATCAAACTTAGCAGAGAAATATGAAAATACATAAGAATAAATGAATCTAGGATTAAACAATACCGATGCATGCCTTTGATATTTGGTATAATACTTATAATAACAATATTTGATGCCTCACCTACGGGCCTCCTAGTGAAAGCATAAAAATGACCTCCTTTGCCACCAAATGCCTGAGTAGGACCTCTACCTCCCTGTGTTTCTTGTTGCATCACCTATGCCCCTACTCGGAGTACGCCCATCTCTATCTAGATGCCCCTACCACGACCCCTAATCTGAGGGTCTATATCTCTACCTGGAGGATCCTGATCTATGACTGTTGCTTCTGAGTAAGAGTAGTGTGGCCTCACATGAGTTTGATGAGGGTAATATCTAAGCATATGACCTGGAGAGACACACCCATAATAGTACCTCGGGTAAGAAAAGTGTTGAGAAGATGGAGAGGGAATACTGTAACCACCTCAGACTGTAGGCCTCTACTGAGGGCTGTATGATCCCTATCCATAATTATGTGAACCACAAGGTCCTTGACCACCCTCTGATGCTGGAAATGAAGCATGAATCAGACCCCGATTGTGAGAAGTACCATTCCTCTGTAGAAACCTCTACCCCCTGATAAGGTACCTGTGAAGTGACTGGATGCTTGGAGCTTCTTCAGGTCTCTAAACTCTTCTCTCAATAACAACTCTGCCTCATTGGCGGTACCCACTATGATCTGAAAAGATGCACCCCTCACGTGATGGAGTTAACACACACGAGTGAAGAGAGAATGCCAATCCTTTCACAAATCTATGAATCTTCTCTTCCCTTGTAGGTACTAATAATAAAGCATGTTGAGACAATTGATAGAACCTAGCTTTATACCCGGCCACTATCATACCTCTCTGAGTCAGTCTCTCGAATATGGACCTGCTCTTCTCTTGAACACTCCAAGGGATGAACCTCTCCTAGAATACCTCTAAAAATACCTCTTACTCGACTGGTAGGGAACCTACTTACCTGGAGCGCATATAAGACAACAACCATTCTCGTGCTGTTCCTCATAACTGTAAGGAAACAAATCTAACTCTCAAAGAATCTACTAGGCCCATGACCTCCAACATCTTATAACTCAAGGTAAGGATCTCATATATATCTTCTTCCTTACCGTCCTAGAACTAGGGTGGTTTTATCTTCTAAAATTGCTCGTATCTCTGCTGGTCATTAGCTACCAATGCTGGATCATGAACAATCTGAGCTGGGCGAACTATCTATGTTGGTGTACGAACTGATACAAAAGGAGGCATATAAGGTGCTAGTGTCTATAGTATTAGACAGAGAGTCCGAGTTTACTTCTCACTTTTGGCGGGCTCTACAACGGTGGTTTGGGTACTAGAGTGGATTTGAGTTTAACTTTTTGTCCTTAGACTGATGGTCAATCAGAATGCACCATTCAGGTGTTAGAGGACATACTTAGGGACTATATTAATGATTTTGGGACTCGATAAGACCAACAGTTATTATTGTCAGAGTTTTCATATAATAATGGTTACTATTCTAGCATCCAGATGGCACTATTTGAGGCCTTGTATGGCCTGAGGTGTCGATCACTGATCGGATGGTTTGATTCAGGTTCAGCCAAGGTGATGGGTGTAGATTTGCTTTACGATGCCATGGACCGTGTCTGACTGATTCAGAGTAGACTTTGATTGCACAGAGTTGCAAGAAGAGTTACGGTTATAGGAGGTTTAGGCCTCTTGTTTTCTTTGTGGGCAATATTGTATGGTTGAAAGTTTCACCCATGAAGGTTATGATAAGATTCGGGAAAAAGGCAAGCTTAGTCCCAGATTCATTGACCTTTTTTGAGATTTTGAGAAAAGTTGGTGAGGTAGCCTATGAGTTGGCTTTACCACCAAGATTATCTTTGTTCATCCTATTTTTCACAGTTCTATGCTTTGTCGGTACATTCCAGATGAGTTCCATATGATTTCTTATGGTTCTATTGAGTTAGGTCTAGATATGTCATTTAAGGAGGAGTTTATAGCTATATTAGACAGGCAAGTCCGGAGATTGAGATCTAAAGATATACCTTCTATGAAGGTCCAGTGGCTAGACCATCCTGTTGATGAGGCTATTTGAGAGTTAGAGTCTGACATACATGCTAGATATCCCAGCCTTTTTGAGGCTTCAGGTACTTCCTTTTCCTTTATTTTTGAGGATGAATATTATTTTTAGTGGTGGATGATATAATGACTTGGTTGATCATTTTTGGCCTTATCTATGAAAACTTTTATTTTAGCTTTTCATAAGTTGCTTTGGGCTAATTTGAATTATATTTATGGTTGGAATTGAAATATGAGTTTTAAAGGTTGAAAATATGAATTTTGGCAGTTTTGGAAGCTTAAGTTATTGAAAAAGTGAGTTTTTGTGTCATTCTGAGTTTTGAGTGTCGGATCAGAGATCTGCCAATTTTTTAGCTTTAGAATGTCGAAATTGAACTATGAGAAGTTAAAAATTGAATTCGGAGTTAAAGTGAGGTTTTTAAGCCCAAAGTTATGATATTAGACATTTTCGCTAGCAAAGTTTAAATTTGGTCAATATTCAGAGTTCGGAAGTTCGAATCAGAATTTGACAGTTTCACTAGTTTCGGATGGTAAGATTTACACTAGAAATGATCCCATAATAATTTTTGGAGTTGCCAAGGGCAGTTTTGTTATTTCAGTTTTAAACTATTTTTATCGACTTTCATTGGCAAATGTGGCGACAGGCCATGAAACTGATTTCGGATGATTCCATTGAGTCTGGATGGCTGTTTCTAGTAAGGACACATATTTGGTTTGTGAAATTCTAAGTTCGGATGAGTTTAGGGGGTCCATTCCAAGTAGGGATTTGAACTTGGCATCGCTGGTTTTTGCTGATATCTGGTGTAGGTGTCCCAGACCTCCATGTTCGCGCCTCTCTCTACGCGGCTGAGGACGGTCAACCCTTTGACCTCTGCCTTCGTGGAGGGTTGGCTGTTTTGGCCTCCATGTTCACGGTTCCATTTCCGCAATCGTGGATTACTTTTTATACCTGGACAGTGTTAAACTCATAAAGCACCACCTTAAATCCATTTTCAAAATCCAAAGATCTTTGAGGAAATTTCGAAGAAAGGTGTTCGAAAATTTTTGTTAGATAAGTATTTCTAACACTAAACTAATCATTTTCTTTGAGTTTATCTTTATTTTGTCCTTAAATTCATGAATTTGAACACCCAAAATTGGGGATTTTAGACCTTGATTTTCAACCTTTAAGTGCTAATTTCTTATTCAATTTAAGCTTTATTTTAACAGGATTTTCAACTATGAACTCCATTTTTCATGGCGAACTTGATTTTAAAGTTATTTTTCAGATTGGGGAACTTAAAATTTTAATCCTAAATGTGACTATTTTGCTCCTAAGCCTAATTTGTGTCAATATAGGTACCAAACTTCACTTTTTAATGCACAGTGTCTATTATTGATAGTGATTGATTGATCAGGGGATCATTTAGAGACTTGAGTTTATTAAAAGATTGTTTGACTGCGATTTCGGCATCGAGGTAGGTTTGGCTAATCTTTTGGGATCGAATTTAAGTTATAGATCTTGTTCATGTGATAATCGTGAGATTTAGAAGGATAATTATGTAATTGAGTCAATGATTTGGGATAATGATGGAAAAGTGTTTTCAGTTGAGCCGAATTGTGATATAATTTCGATCCCGTCGATGAACTGAGATGAATTATGATGGAATGATGATAAAATTTAACTAAATGAGACTCGTGAGACAATTGACACGAGTTAGGCCTGGTATTATTGTTATGCTTGCATAATTGGGAGGAGTAAGTCTAGTACTATTGATATACATGTATTTTTGGGATGAGTTAGGTCCGATATCATTGATATTCTAGTATTTTTGGGATGAGTAAGGTTTTATATTGTTGATATTCTAGTATACTTGGTACTCTCGACTATTGATATAATTATGATGATCTATAATATGATGACGGTTTGGGCATTATTAGTTGTTACATTAGATATTACTCCTTGAGTATATATAATTATTATGAGTTTCATGCATTTGTATTCCTGTGTCAATGCCATTCTACATATTTACATGCATATTTGGGTTGCACTATTGATTTACATCTATTGTTTGTTGTTTGTATCATACCTTGACTGGGACAGGAGGCAATGGCATTATAATTCATATCAGTACCACCACCTTGACTTGTGCAGGCGGCAAAGGTAAGATTCATACTTCATATACCTTGACCACGAGCAAGTGGAAAGGACTTGGCATCATGATATACCTTGACCACAGGCAGGTGACAAAGTTATGGCATTATGATATTACCTTGACCATGGGCATGTGGCAAGGCTGTGACACACTTGGTATTTAGACTGATGAGTTGTGCAACATACTCTCTTTTTTGGTTATATGGTATTTATGGGTTCTTGTATCTTAGCTCATCATTATGGTGTATATTTTATTGTGCACTAACCTCTTTGGATGCAGGGATAGGGTTCTTCATTATTACATGCTAGTTTCAAATCCTCTTACCCAATCGATTGAACCTACTGGGTATATTTTAATGTACTCACCCCTACTTTATTTCATCCTTACAAATCAAGCATAGGGACCCATACAGGGTAGCTGATTTACTCTTTTGGACTTTTCTCCATCCAACCTGATCCTATTGGTGAGGCTCAGACTTCGAGTCGCCATGGATCCTTCAAACTTCCTTTATTTTTCTTTTTAGACTTGTATCAGATACTATAAGACAACGTTGCATTTCATTTGAAACATGTGTATATACACTTCTATAATGTTTTAGATGCTCTTTTACTCAAAAATCTAATCACGCTCATGATACACCTCTTTTTGAAATAAAAGCGATCGTCAAAGTAATAAGCCTAACTAAGGTTAGGGTCGAATCCCATAGGGAATACAAGAGTTTTGCAACTTGGTTCACCAATAAAAAATTCAAACATCAACTAACTTAATTCTCTAAAAAAGGGTGAGGATTTGTAATGATCGATAAAAATTAAACTAGAATAACTAAAATTGAAAGATAAACAATAAAGGAGAGCAACTTGGGGTATTGTGCTCCCCATGATTCACTAACTCAACTTCCTTAGATTTGACAATTCTCAACTAAACAATGCATGTGAGACGGTAAGTTATGTTCTTCCAACCCTTTGGTCAAAGGTGAAGGTCGAATTTTACTATGGAATTTGGCCTATCTCCATAGTGTGCTCAACTAACCATTACCAGTAGTCCCAATCAACCTCTGTTTGGTCGAGGTAACACTAGGCAAGTTCTAATGTTGGCCACCACTAGAAAATATTCAAAATGAAGAGAAATGATTAATACATACAAATACTTATTCTAAAAATTGCAAATAATCCGGGTTTTCTAAGTAGGATTCTCATGGTTCCCACAACCCAAGTTGTGGGTTTAGCTACTCATGACCAGGGAAAATAATTAAATAATGAATAGATAAGACATAGTTAATCACTTACCCAAGAATATTTAAGAATAAGGAAACCCAATATGTATTTAGAATGACAAGCTTGAAAGATATATTGAATTTACAAATGAATCTATTCTCCAAAGATAAACCCTAAAAAATACTCTAAAATTTCGTGCTATCTATATGTATCTATCTACTCTCCACTAAAAAACTTCTAAAACTGCTATAAATGACCTTGTATTTTCTATTTTTAGTATTTATAAACAAGTTCCTAAATTATTAAGTAAAACTAGTCGGCGCCTGATATGAGTCACAATTACGACTTGTAACTCGTGTTATGAGCCATAATCGGGCTTTTGTGATCAGTCTCTTGCATCTTGGACTTCATTGATGTAAAACATCTTCACGAGTCATAGTCAGGTCTACGACTCGTATTGACTTCTCATAGTCTACATTTACATCACTTGGTCCAAGTCTGATTAATATTGGAAATTACTACGAGACATCCCCTTACGACCCATAGATAGAACTATGACTCGTAACTAGGTCTTGCGTGACTGAACTTTAGTTTTGCTCCAACACTATAATCCTCCACAAGACCACCTTTACAGCTCGTAAACTGAGATACGACTCGTAGAGGGTCTAGTATGTCCTAAAAGTCAGCAAAACTTGCTACTTTTCCTAAAATTGGGCAAACCTTCTTTTCCTGTAAAAACAAATAAAAACCACATAAAAAATCATAAAAGTTGCATTGAGAACAATAAAATTCTAAGTTTTAGGAATCAAATGTGGTGTATTTTAACAGCACATCAACACCCTAAACTTAGAATTGTTGTTTGTCCTCAAGCGACGACTCAATCCAAACAGATAATAAAATAACACATAACAATCAATCCAATGGCATATACCATACTCAAATCTAACTCAGGTACCCATATAAGCTTTTTCAAAACAAGATGATGTAACTATTAAGCAAACCAAATCATATTGATACATTTGACAACATAACTATGACAAGTAAAGGAAATCAACAATCCACAATCACTGAACAAGTAAAATATTGACAATGCAATGCAAATGCCCTCACAAGTAATGAGTCCCTTTTAGACACTCAATGAAGATTTCAGAATTTAACCATGGGACTATACAAGCATAACACTCTCACAAATGACATTCATGCATGATAACTAATACCATAGGCTTGCCCATGTATCATAACCCAGAATATTGACTAATTAGGTTAGGATCACTTTAGGACTTTATAAGCTTGTAACATAGGCTCATGGGGCTTTGATATGGATTTTTGGACAAAGAGTGACTAAAGTCCAACCTTGAACCATACTCTTTGATACTTTCACCTTACCAACTCAATTATTTCCACCTTATTCTCCCTTTTTTCTTCATATTCAAGCTTTTATGGATATTTTCTTCTCATTTTCAGCTTTTGCCTCATTTTCACACATCATCTTGCTTGTTCAACTCAATCTAAGGCATCTTTTTCTATTTTTTTCACCCGGTATATGATCTTCTCCTTTTTCTTTCTATTCCTAACTCAGCCGCATTTTTGTGATTTCACCTCTACACCAGCCACCTTCAACTTAGGTTTTTAGCCTATTTTGAAGTACACAATGTCCCATCCCAAAACCAGGGCCACTATTGTTAGCCACCCTTAACTTAGACTTTTTGCTTAAATCAAGTTTCACAATGCTCAAGGATAGACCAGGGCCAATTTTAAGGGGTTTCATCAGACAAGGTTAGGCTAATCAGGTGTTAAGAAAAAAATGGTTTATGTAAGGCTCAAATATTTAGAACAATGGATGAATTTCTTATTTGATTGGTCATGTTAGGCAAAAGTGGACTAATTCAAAGAACAAGGGCCTAAGATCCCTTTCTAATCCATATAATCTCCAGTCTAACTTATAGTAACAGTGCAAGTTCTGAATCAACACACAATGCAAGAATATAACAAAATCAGCTCACACATATAGCATTACATACATAACCAACAAAAACTCACAGATCATGCTTCATGTATCAAAGTGCCCTCACTTAATCAGAACAAATATTGACAAATCATTCAAACATGCGTTATTGCAATATAACTACTACTCAAAAATTTTGACAGGTACCAGTTTTCAAAATATTTCATAAAACATCAAAAACAAAGTACATGCCGTAAGTTCAACTACTATATACTACAAATACCATCTAAGACATCCTAAGTATGCCAGTTCAACAAAACTTAAACATCTACGAGGAAAAAGAACACAAGCAAGAAAACCTCGGGATCAAAATTTGGGGTAGTTATGGACTAAAAACTACTCATGCTTCATCCTAGTCCATATATACCCACACCCTATCAAAAAACATATTCGTTGTCCTCAATGTACAATATCAAAATAAAAATAAATACAAGGGTAAAAAATAAACATATCTTGCTGCCTAAGCACCAGTCTCGGGCTGCCTGTGAACATCTCCTTTCTGCGGGGTAGTCGGCATAGCAGGCTCATTAGATGAGCCAATACCCATAAATCTACCATGCTCCTGGGCTTGCCTCTACTCTTCTACTTCTCTCAACATCCTCAAGACTCGCCCGAGCTCATCCTCTGCCTCTTCCTTATAAACTACGGAGGTCTTCTGACGTATACACCTCTCCTCAATGTCATCATCCTCAATAAGAGGTCTCCTCTCGTCAGAAGACTGTGTGTTATCCTCCGGAGCAAAAAGATCAAATAGCGGCTCCGAAGATGAATCCTTTGGAACTGTAACTAGAGCCATTAATGAAGCAAAAGTAACATAGGCATGAGTCCAGGAGACCTATCTACGACTTGTAGAGGGATCCACAACTTGTAGATGGTCTCATATGATGAGTACATAGGAAATTTAAGTCACTGCAACTTCCCACGAGAGGCAATTACGACTCGTAGACCCATTTACAAGTCATAAAAGATTCCTGTAAAGCAGAAATAACAGGTACCTAAAATACCTCAACTCATCACATGGACTATATAAACAAGGTAAATATTAACTTATCAGCAGCGAAGCAAGTCATGGAAGCACTCAGATTTTAAACATATGATCCAGTCCTAAACATCACTATAGAACAAATTTACCCCATCAAATATAGAATTTAGAAATCAAAACACAGTCATTCAGCCATCCCCAACTCATTCAAACTTGCACCTATATCACCACCCCTAGGTCACACACAAAACCCACTCAATCACACTCAACATCATCTAGGGAATAGTTCAACAAGCACAACAAGAATTTATCAACCCATGATTTCAACTACATCAAAATAATTCAAACACTATCATGCTCCTATGACACTACAAATCAATGAACATTCATAACCCAATAACAACCATTTGATCAAACAAGGAACATGATAAAATGAGCATCCAATCATATCAACACAGGCAAATCATTCAACTTAAGGAAAAAATAATCGATTCAACTCAAAGCAATCCTAGATTCTCCTTCACAATTTCAACTTAAACAGGAATTACATGCCTTAGCACCAGTTTAATCTCACTCATTATTCAAATCTTTCAAAGCAAAATAAATTTTGGAGTTAATCTCAACCAAGGAAGTTACCACATGAGCAGATGAATTGGAGAATGCAAAAGGAGAAGAATGATGTAAAACTCTAGCTGCCGAAATCTCTTGTCGAAAATGGAGTCAGGGCATTGGAAAATTGGTCGGAAGTGGATTAGGGGAAGAGGTTGGGGTAATTTTGCGGTAGTTAGGGTGACATATGGGGTCAAAATAATTTTGACCCCGATTTATACCTTACCAGGTTCACCTTTAAAAATTATTAAGTTGGGTCTATGACCGACTACAAGTCGTGGCTTGGTCTACGACTCGTAGGTCCTGGTCTCATAGATCACTCAACACTTAGAAAAGTTTGAAAATATAATGGGTTCTACGAACCCCATTTCCGATTCATAGTGTGCACTACGAGTTGTAAAGTGTACTCATAGATCGGGTACACTTTAAACCTACTCACTGTAACTCTCTAGGAGATAGGGCAACGAGTCATAAAGTGCAATACGACTCATACTCCTGGTCATAGAGACTGCATCAGATGCCATTTCTGTAATTTTTGTCCTGAACCTATATGCTCTTCTCAAAATGCACTTACACCTTAAATACAACAAACCCAACATCAGAAATATCAATCAAAACATAAACAAACAATCAACTCAAAATTCAAAAACTAAAAATAAACATCAAAACTAAGCTAGAATATGAAAAATGCTTGGTTTGCCTCACAAATAGAACTTGATTTATTGCTGTGGCACGACTTAGTCATCATGAGTACTCAGAATTCCTCAACAACCTAAACTTCACTTTTCAGTTCATCCAGATGCTTCATGGATTAGCGAATGTCAAAAACCACTTCTTCATGATTCACCCTAAATCCGAGTTGACTGGAATTGATATCCACCAGGGCTTTCCTTATGGCTAGAAATGGTCTTCCCAATATAATAGGGACCTCAAAATCAACTTCATAATCAAGAATCACAAAATCTGCTGGGAATATGATTTTGTCAACTTTCACCAATACATCAAAAGGTATTCTCTCCGATTTCTTGATTGTTTATCTTCCATTGACAACCTCATTCTCGTAGGTGTAGGAAATCCCAAACCATGATTTTTGAAGATTACAAGGGGCAGCAAGTTTATACTAGCACCTAAATCGCACAACGCCCTTGCAAACTCTACATCACCAATGGTACAAGGGATGGTAAATGCACCAGGGTCTTCCCTTTTCTGAACTAAGGACTTGATGGTAATGGCACTACAATGTTGGAGCTTATACGAAAACTCTTGGCTTACGGTACACTTCTTAGTCACCAAATCCTTTATATATTTAGCATAATTGAGCATTTTCTCTAATGCTTTGATAAAGGGAATATTGATGGACAATTTCTTTAACATGGAGAGGAAATGTTTGAACTTACCATCTTCCTCCTTTTGTTTGAGTTTTTGGGGAAAATGAGGAGGAGGATTTGGGGCAGTCTTAGACTTCTCTGTCTCTTTAACCACTTCATCACTTACCCCATCTTTGTTGCTTTCTTCTCCTTCATTCACAACCTTATCCACAATTATTTCTTCATGCACATCATCCACACCTACTGGCATCAGAGGATCAATAGTACTCTTAACTCCTCTAGTCATGACTGCCATACAATGCCCATCATTCTTTGGATTTTTAACCGTATTGCTTAGCAATATACCTTTTTGGCGTTAATTCAATTGAGTAGACACATAGACGAATTGTTGCTCAAGGTTCTTGATGGCCACCAAATGAGACTCTATATTTCGATGTATGCTAGAGAAATCGCATTTCATTCCCTGTAAAGTCTCGTCTTGTGTTTCGGTCTTTTTCATCAATTGGTAAAACATCTCTTCAATCCTTGAATTGCTAGCCCCGACATCACGATTATGGAGTGGCATATATGGACCATTATCATCTCTTCTACCCCACTTGGCTTCTGGTACCCTATTCCTTTCAAAATAACCCTCATGATTATCTCTATAAGCACCTTCTCGATTATATTTCCGACATTAGTTTTTGGAACCTTGACGCCAATAGCCTATATTGGACCCTTGGGCATTGTTCTGAAACGCCACCGCTTGATCACTAACAAAACAAGCATCCTCATCATAATAATTATGTTTATACATGGGCACTCTAGGAGGTTGGTGGACTACCACATGCACTCTTTCTTGGTTCTACTTAACCACTAAATCCATACTTATGCGAAGTTGAGCAAGTTATTACTTGATCTCCCCGTTGATCATAGCTTTCTCTAAACTAACATTCACAACACATGAGCTTTTTGTAGAAGCTCTCTCTCTCTCTCTTTGCCCCCATGCACGATTGGTTTTAACCACTTTCTCCATTCTGTCGGTGATCCTTGTGAATGATTGATCCAAGAACATGCCCCATTATAGTATCAACATAAGCTTGACTATTTTCATCGAGGGAATGATAGTAAATATCTACCATGTCTTCATCAACAATTTTGTGGTCTGGGAACTTCTTAAACACTTCATAAATCTCTCCCATGTTGTACTAATTGAATCACCCATCAATTGCTCAAAATTGTTGATTTGATCTTTCAATTTGAGCTTCTTTGACCTCAGAAAGTACCTTTCCAAAAAGGACTTCTATAGATCCATTCAACTGGTGATTGAGCTTTGTGAGAGTACTGATAGCCATACCGCTACATTACCAGTAAGAAATAGAGGGATCACACGTAACCCAACAACATCCATGGAAATATTTAAGGTCCCTATCACACTTTTGCAGAAAAAGGCTACATTATGCAAATGGCTATGAGATTCCTCGGAAGGTAGACCTGCAAACAAACCATAATTTTGAAGTATTTTGAGCGATCCACTTGAAACCATGAACTTAAGTGTCGGTCAGTAATGGTGGCAACACTATAGCTCCCAGTACATCCATGGCCATGGGATTCAATCTATATTGATTCCATCCATAAGCATTCTTATTGAAATCCCTAGGTTATGGCCTACTGTCCAATGGTGGTGGATTGTCATCCCTATCTTCATCATCATCATTCCAATCCATAGCTTCATTAACTGCGATATTAGCATTGGCTTAAGCTATTCTCCTTGTAACCCGTTGAATCTCTAAATCGATTGGAGCTAAGGGAATGCCTTGACTCCTTGTATTGGGCATACAACACCTAGTATACCCTGCAGAGAAACTAAACAAAAGTAAAATATAAGAGAATTAAAAAATTAACACTTGAATTATACTACTAGTGAATCCAAATCAAAGTCCTACCATATTCCCCGGCAACAACGCCATTTTTCTTTGATCACACTCAAGATACACCTCTTTTTAAAGTAAAAGTGGTCATCTAGTAACAAATCTAACCAAGGTTAGGGTCGAATCCCACAGGGAATACAGGGCTTTTGCAACTTGGTTCACCATTAATCAATTTAAACATCAACTAACTTAATTCTCTAAAAACAGGGTTTTGTAATGATTGATAGAAATTAAACTAGAATAACTAAAATTGAAAGACAAACAATACTGAAGAGCAACTTGGGGTATTGTGTTTCTTATGATTCACTAACTCAACTTCCTCGAGTTTTATAATTCTTAACTAGAATATTGCATGTAGGATGGTAATTTAGGTTCTTCTAACCCTTTGGTCAAAGGTGAAGATCCAATTTTACTATGGGACTTGGCCCATCTCCATAGTGTGCTCATCTAACCATTACAAATAGTCCCAGTCAACCTCTCTTTGTTGATTAGATGAGAACACATTATTGAATCCTATTAATCATTCTCTTTTCCTATTCATTACCACTGGATCGGGAACGTAAGACTAGGCAAGTTCTAATGTTGGCCACCACTAGAAAATATTTAAAATGACGAGAAATGATTAATACATACAAATACCCATTCTAAGAATTGCAAATAATATGGATTTTCTAAGTTAGATTCTCATAGTTTCCACAACCCCAAGTTGTGGGTTTAGCTACTCATGACTAGGGCCAAAATGAAACAATGAATACAGAAGGCATAGTTAATCACTTATCCAAGAAGATTTAAGAACAAGAAAACCCAATATGTATTTAGAATACAAGCTTGAAAGATGTATTCAGTTCACAAATGAATCTAATCTCCAAAATGTAGTCTCTAATGACAAACCCTAAAAAATACTCTAAAATTTCGTGCTCTCTATATGTCTTTATCTACTCTTTATTGAAAACCTTCAAAAACTGCTATAAATGACATAGTATTTACTATTTTTAGTATTTACAAATAAGTCTCTATATTAATAAGAAAAATTAGTCGGTGCCTGATACGAGTCACAATTACGACTCTTAACTCATGTTACGAGCCGTAATCTGGCTTTCATGGTCAGCCTCTTGCATCTTGGACTTTATTGATACAAAACACCTTCATGAGTCGTAGTAAGGTCTATGACTCATATTTTCTTCTCGTAGTTCACATTTGCATCACTTTGTCCAAGTCTGATCATAACTGGAAATCACTATGAGACATCCCCTTACGACCCATAGATGGAACTACGACTCATAAACTGAGAATACGACTCGTAGAGGGTTTCGTATGTCCTAAAAATTAGCAAAACCTGCAACTTTTCCCAAAATTGTGTCAACCTGCTTTCCTGCAAAAACAAACACAAAATCACATAAAACAACTCATAAAAGTACATTGAAAACACACAAAATCCTAAGTTTTAAGCATCAAATGTGTTGTATTTTGACAGCAGATCAAACTCCAGATTTTGAATTTTGATATGTTATCTTTTAGATAGTTTTCGCTTTATTTCATCCTCTTTTTATGGTGATCCCTTTTGGGTTGTGATATTTTGTCTTGAATTTTGTGAATTTGAATGTCCAAAATTGGAGATTTTTAGACTATGATTTTCAAACTTTAAATGTTAATTTTCCATTTAATTTAACCTTGATGTTTTAGTGTGATTTTCACCCACGGACTCCACTTCTTGCGTAGAACTTGATTTTAAAATTAATTTTCAGATTCGAGAACTTCAGATTTTAGCCCTAAAATTGACTATTTTTCCCCTAAGCCTAATTTATACCAATATGAGTATCAAAATATTCCTCTTGGCATGTAATATATTGCGGATTGAGTTGATTGAAAGCTTGTTCGAGTGCAGTTTTGGTATTTAGGTAAGTTCAGCTAACCTTTTGGGACTGAATTTGAGTTACTAGTCATGTTTATGTGGTAATTGTGAGATCCAGATGACTTTTTGTGTAATTGGATTTACATGTTGGGATAATCACAATACTCATTTTGCCAAATTCTACCTCAAATCCTCATCAATTCGTGATAATTCAACTCAGTTCATTAATATGATCAAGATTGTACCATAATTCAATTCAGCGGGATAACTTTCCATTATCATTTCAATCACAATAACTCAATTGCACAATTATCCATCTAAATCTCACAATTATTATATGAAAAGATCAATAACTCAAATCAAGTCCCAAAAGGTTAGCCGAACCTACCTCGATGCCAAAATCGTTCTCGGACGAGCTTTCAATCAACTCAAATTCTCAAAGGGAGCCTCCAATTGGATCAACCACTATCAACAATAGTTACTACTCATCAAGAGAAGCATTTTTATACCCATATTGGCATAATTTAGGCTTAGAAAAAAATGGTCAAAATTAGGACTAAAATCTGAAAGTCTCAAATCTGGAAATTGACTTCAAAATCAGATTTTACACGAAAAATGGATCTCGTGGGTGAAAATTCTACTAAAATCAAGTTCAAATTGATGTAGAAATCCTTATTTAAAGTTTCAAAATCATAGACTGAAAATCTCCAATTTTGGGTATTCAAAATTATGAAATTTAAGTCAAAATCAAGATAAGAACCAAGAAAATTAATTAAAACAATATTACCAACACTTACCCAAAAGATTTCTCTGGATACCCTCTTCCAAAATCACCTCTCGAAGCTTGAAATATTGAAAAATGGAGTGAAACTGAGAGTTTTTCGTCTTTAAAAATGACTCAGCAAAAATGTACTCTGTGAAGGAGGACCTTTGCCCACGATTGCAGAGAACAAGAGTGCACATACCTCTGTGAAGGTGGAGTACAAATTGGGTTGCACTAGATACCCTCACACCAGTCATTGTCAAAACTCGAAACGAACCTCCGGAACTCATCCAAACTCAAAATTTTACAAACTTTATATGTATGCATATAAGAAATAGCGATCTGGACTCATCAAAATCATCAAAATTTGATTTCAAAGTCTCCACGACATATTTACCAATGCAAGTGAATTAAACTAGTTTAAAACTTAAAATACCAATACTACCCTCAAAAACTGCAAAAATTATGATGAGACTATTTTTAGCGTTAGTTTCGCCATCCAGAACTATTGAAACTATTGAAATTGTGATCTGAGCATCCGAACTCCGAATGTTGACCAAAGTCAAACTTTGGTTTTATAAACGACTAAAATCACAACTTTGGGACTTAAAACCTTATTTTAACTTCAGATTCAGTTCTACAACTTCCTTTAGTTCATTTTTGACATTCTAGAGCTAATGAAATTGACTAATCTATGAGCTAGACTTCGAAGCTCAAAATGACACAAAAATCACTTTTTCAACAACTTAAGCTTTCAAAAAATCCAAAAATTCATATTTTCATCTTTTAAAACCCATAATTGTAATTCTAGTAATTCAAATAGTTTAAAGTAGACCCAAAGCAACTTATGAAAGGATAAAATAGTAATTTTCATAAATAAAGTTAAAAATGACCAATCAGGTCATCACAATCTCAAATTTCATTTATTGGTTATGATTTTGAATTTCTCTTTTCTTGACTCTTTTGATGAATAAATTTTGCATCTATATTAATTTTCTTGTGACTTATTTGGAACAATGTGCTACTTGAATTATGAACTATGTAGGTTGGATTGATTCTCTGCAAATTGTAGTTTTTGAAGATACTAATGAGTGGTTGGAGTGCTTGCATTATATTACTCTTTAATTTATTTATTAGTAGTTTACTTGCTAGATATCATGTTGTTGGGTACTCACAACTTTCTTCCACCTCTATGTAGATTGTGGGCCAAAATTTGTTTGAGCTCTTATCTTCTATTGCTAGTCCGAGCATTTCTGGGTGTCTTCAGAGTTAGCTGCTCGTCGCCTTAACAAGCTCTCCAATCCTTTTAATGTTTTTGTTCTTTTTGAGACAAAAAGACATTAAGACTTGTATAAAGGTTTTTATATGCATTAGGGGCTTGTACACGTGATTCAAATTTTGGAGTTATTTAGTATTGTGGCTTACCATCATTTTTATTTTATTTGAGTTCTTACTTTCGTCTATTTTCATTTTATTTTCGCTTTTACTTGCTTTCTCGTGGTCTTAGGCTGACTTGCCTTGGTGAGTTAAGGCAAGTATCATCACAATTAATTTTGGATCGTGACATGTTCCATGATAGATATGTGATGTTATTGATTTTCTTTCATGAAAATAGGTGATAAAGCTTAAATTTGATGAGTTAAAGTCTTTCCTTGAGTTTAGTATGTTAGAGATTTGTTGCTTGTTTGTATATCAAATAGGTAGCTTAATGGATTAAATTAAATATTATATTAATATTTCCATACATTCCAACTAAGGCATCAACAGTAAATCAAATTTCTTTGGATTTTGAGTTTTCAAATTTACCTTGAACTCAATTATTTTTTTAAAGATTTTTCTACACATAAATATTACATAAAATCTATTTTTACATAACTTTTGACTGAGGAAGAGCTTAGAGCCACAGTGGAGTCTGAGATTTTTTATTTCATTTTTACTTCTCCTTTGTTATTTATTTTAATTTCTAATGATTTGTTGTAATTGTTTCATGTCTATGTAGAGCTAAACTTCTTATTCTAATATTATGATAAATAATTAATAATAATTGAGTAAGTTTTTATTTGGCATACTTGTTTCTCATATTGGTCGTTCTTATATTTTTGTGCTTGTTATTTTAATACTTAGTTACCACTAAAATAAATCTATAAGTCTTTTGTGAACTCGAAAGGCCGAACCTTAGGTTAGAGAGAAGCTATAAGGAATGAGATTTAATATCTAACAAGATTTAGAGTTAAATGTGCAGGTAGGAAGGATATACCTAGATTGCCTTGTTTGGTTCAAATACGGAAAGAAAGCATAATACTCCATAACTGATTAAATCTGTTCTCTCTCAATGATATAGTTAGATTTTCAGTGAATGTACATGGCTAGAGGTCGAGAGATCATGACCATGTTGACCTCATGAATCAACATTTAGATAATAAAATAAGTTGATGAAAGTGATACTAAACATGATTATTAGTTAAATCATAATCCAAGATCAATTTACTCATTGATTGCGTAAACAATATGCTCTTTTCTTGGTTAATTGTCCATTAGTTAATTTATCATTATTTTTAGTCTAGTTAACTCAAATTCATCTTTAAATTCTTGATTTAAATAAATAGTTAGAACTAATATAATTTAATAAATATATAATGAATCAATAAGTTCATGTGGACTCAACATCCGACTCCTAAAAAGAGCTACTTTATAACTTGCATGACTGTGCATACTTGCTATATGTTTGGATGCAACATTAGGGATTGGACAATCCAACACATCTTCCCATTCAAAATATGAGCTAGCGATAGTCTATCCAATTAAGCATTATTTGATATTTTATTAATAAGGGTCTTGGAGTTGAGAGACTCCAAGGGATATACATTTGGTATATAGATGATTTTGAATGTAACTTAGATCAAATGCTATCTACATATTAACCAATTTAGTTGTAATTAATCTTTGCCTATTCTATTGAAAACTCCATCACAATACACATACCTGTAGTTGTTTTCAGTTTTGGTAGATCTTATTTTTATTAAGTCCTTGCGTTTGATACATGACATTGATCATGTTTAGTTGTTTCCTTAATTCCCTCATTTCTACTCTTAATAAGTGACACTTTCATCGGCCTATAAAGGACAACTTTGCAATTCTTTCTATTCATGGGGCAAAGGGCTTCTGCCCATTATTTTTACCCATGATTTTTCCTCCCTTGACAGAAAGAATGTTAATATATATATGTTTTTTTATCTCTCTTGGTAGATAAAATATCAAAATATAATATAATTTTTTGTTGCCTTATGGAATGGTGGTCCACCTGTCTGCAAAATCCTTGTCCTCTGCTTCACTTGAGAATTAGAAAATTGTGTCTCTTCGCATTACACTCTTTAACTTCAAGAAATTGTTCCTCCTCACTTTACTCTCTATACATTTTCAAACTTCCTCTCTACATATTGCCTTCACTGTAGGCAATTTTCAGCTGACAATTTTTATACACTTGTTCTTCCACTTTCAACACCTTTCTACACGTATTTTCTTGCACTTTCAACACCTGTCCCAATGCATGTATTTTGGGTTTGCTCTTCCACTTTCAAAAATCGATACATATCAATAAAAGGGTCTTACTTTGTAAATGTTCTGCTGTGTTTCTTCTCAACTCAGCCCTGGTGAGTTTTTCCATCTTCTTTACTTTTTTTTCGGTTGTATTTTGGTTTTCTCTCTTTTCTCATTTCTGTTTTTGGGTGAATTTTTTTCATTTTTCTAGGATCTATTTTGCTGATTTATTGATAAAGAAAGTTGATAGCTACTGTTGGTTGTGAATATTGTTGAACTGGTAATGCATTGATGAATCAGTACTGAAAATTATATAAATAAATACTTTTAAGATGTATGTGTTATTTGGTAATTAAGTTGAAGTAAAAAATATGACATGCACGTCAATATTACATCAGGTTTGCACTTTAATGTAGTGTGGGTGTTTGATAGTATGCCTAAATTAACTTTTCCTCTTTGTAATTGTGTATTTATACATACAAAGATTTTATTCTATATTTTTAAAACCATTTTTACTGTTTGAAATATTTCTCTAAAATTCTTGTAATTCATTGGTAATACAGGTTAATTTGACTTTTAGGTCAGCAATTTGAAGAAAATTTACTTTCTTCTTCATTTTGGATGAGTGAAGTTGAATAAAAAAGAAATTAAATTGTATGTTATTTTGGTCTGCAATTTGATCTTCTTTTGTGGTTATTTGGAGATGTTTATTTGCATGGACCTTTTCATACTTTTAAGGATTATAACATTACATTTTGTGCATGTTTCTGCGTGAAATTGGACCCACTTCGACTCCAAATTGCGTGTTTTAATTTTTATATTTAGCTGATTTATTCTTCTTTTCCTGATTGTGTTTGTTTGTTGTTTTTGGAGAGCAGCTGTGGAACAGATTTTGTGTAGACTTAGCAACATTGATCACTCTTCTTGCTGAAAAACTAGAAATATCTTCTTTGATTTCTCAGGTAATATCTATATGCTCTTCCTTTTTATCAGTTCCTTTTTGTTTTGTGATTTTTTGGGGATACTTGCTTGCATGGACCTTTTCCTACTTTTTGGGATTATAATATCACATTTTCGGCATGTGTTTGAGTGCAATTTGACCCGCTTCGCATTAGATAATGTATACCCAGTCATTATAAGTAATGACATATGTGTTCTAGGAAAAACAAACATCTTATCTACCAACAAACAGAAACAGATGTCTACTATGAAATGAAATCAGACTGGCTCCCAAGTTGCATTCCAACATTATATAGTTTCTTTGCGATTTTGAATAACTTCTTGCGGAAATTCACATGCATTTAGATACGGATACTCAATTTGCACATTGATGCATTGAGGATGTTTGATGATATGTCAAAATCAACACTTCTTTTTATATACCTTCTCTTTTAACAGGTGTTTCTCAATTGTAAATTGAGTCGTGAGATGATGACGTGTCCTTTGTTGGTAGTACAAAATGTTAACAATCAAGGAAATTATAAAATTAAAGTTGAACTCATTTTTTTAATTGCTAAAAGTGATTGTAATTTTGTTGTGGTATTAGACATTCTTCTGTAGCATGAGCATTTCCATGCATAATCTGGTGTTTCTAAGTGTAGGCAACCAAAAACTCAAGAGGGTTACGTTCGTCACCGCGCAAACATAGTGTCAGGGATTAACATAGGTTATGCTAGATAATACTACTAAATGCTAAGATATTGGAATAGAAAAGGGATGACAGGAAAATCTTTCGATTATTTTGTTGGATATAAAAAATGGAACAAAACCTATATGTAGATGCTATCACTCCTGGAATATTGAACTGGACATGTAAGGTGCAACTCGTGGACATTTGCAGGCCAGGAGAAGGTAGAGAACGAAAGATAAAATATGTGAATATGATCTTCCAAGATGAACATGTAATTTCTTATTAGTCTCTCCGGTTGTCCAATTTTGCACTTCCAATCAAAAATTCAAGTCGTTTTCATTTTTCCCTCTCACGTTTTTTCACAACCTTTACATAGTGACTTATTTCTTCTCTATATGACATTAATTTTCCCCATTTGATGTTGTTGTATCAATTTACTATAATTTTGAATTTAGTTATATCCCCATCTTAGAAAATTTTCTCATTCAATTATGTTGTAAGACAGACTTATTATATTCTTCTATAATCATGTGCAGCAAAATCAATTTAAGACAATTGTTTATGGTGATGACATTCACCTTTATAAGCATAGGTTCAAACTGCTTCACACTTACTTGATCATGAATGCCCGAGTACAACAATCAACTTTAAGATATGAAAGGCCCTTGAATGGATTATTGACAAAACTACTACTGTTGATTCAATTGATAAAAATTAACTCATATGAGATTATATAAGTTTTCAACAATAGATGACATGTTTGGTGCATAAATGTCAAGTTCCAGTTTTGAATGTTTTGATAAGTTTCTCCTTGGAACCTATACAAGAAGGGAGGAATATTTTCACTTTGTGCTTTGTTGATCGATCAATTAAGTGGTAGAATGTTTTATCTGTTGAAGTAGGTCAGTGAGAGCTAACATATCATATTTGAGCATGTACTCCTTCTGATATGTCAAAATTAAAAAGTTATTTTACTTCTTCAGTTGCTATATATTTGAGCAGAATAGTTCCTGAAAGTTTGCTCTGTAGTATAACATGTGATAATCATAATAGCAGAGGTTGAGAACAACAATATGTGATGGTTGATGTAAGAGATATGAAGTCAGAATTGAGAAGGAAACCTTCGTTCATAAGTGATGGAAGTTTCTTTTTTCTTGTTCTTGGAGAAAGCCTCTGAAACCAAAACAATGAAATTTGTGATGAAAGATAAACTTTTGGTTCTTCCCTTAAATCAAAAGATAAAACTTGCAGGGGTAAATCATATTGTTCAATTGCAGGCAACGTATAAATTCTCCAGATCAGTATTATATTTGGATATGGTGTATTATGCTGTCCGAGTAATAAGTATTCGTTCATGTTCTAACTAATTCATCTTCATGGCTTACAGATTATTATAGTCTTACGGGGCTCTGGTAATTTATCAAGTCACTTCCGTCGACATGTTTGTACCTCTCTCCTCTGCAATAGTATTGGAGAAGTAATATGTAATTAAAATGAATGTAATATAGCATGAAAATTAGAAAGTGTGATATATGTACGTATGTTTGATGTGATCATCGGTCCTTTGAAGCAAGCAAAAAAGGCCACAAGTCAATTCTATGTATTTTGTGTGGTTATTGTTTTTACTTGGGATAATGTATTCGATTTTTGCAGGACCCAGATTTTTTATTACTGGATGAACCGATTAATCATATCGACCTTGATACGATTAAGTGGCTCGAGGGTTATCTTAATAAGCAAGTTGTTACTATGGTTATTATATCTCATGACTGAGTTTTCCTTGACCAGTTGTGTACAAAAATTCTAGAGACTGATATGGGTGTATCTAGGACATATGAAGGAAATTACTCAGATTAGATTATTTCAAGGTCTGAATGGATTGAAACACATATTGATGCGTGGAAAATGCAATAGAAGGAAATTGAGCGAACGAGAGATTTGTTAGGTTCCACATCAAGGTCACTTATTTTTTTGGTTTGTACCTATGTATTTTCCTTGCTTCTATACTTGTGGAACAAAGATAATTGAAATTATACTTCTTCGCGGGAGGTCTGAACCGACTGATATTGAAATTTGTTCCATATAATTTTAACTTAGTTATAGTGATTTCTTTACTATTGACACGGCACAAGCAATCTAGTTTAATATATAATTGTTAAAGAGTACAATGTTTTGGGTTGAGAAATTAATTTGTGTAATGATCCTATAGGTCATTTATGTGTTTTCGCAAATATTTAACTAGGTTGAGAATTCTCATAGTGACCTTGGACTATTTATCACTTGTTGATATACCGATAGTGTAACGATCGGATTTAGGGGCCTAGTCGTCACACGTTGAATAAGATATCCGAAGACATCTCACCTAAGTCATCTTAAACATTCATAGGCATAAACATAATGAAATGTGGAAGTAAAATGGGGAAGGGTCTATGGATTTCTTTAAGACAATCAAGCAACATTAAAAGCATGAATAACTAGTATATTTTTGTCCATAAAGCATACCAACTAACATATCGATGGACCGAATCGATAACAATCGATTTTCATCAAATAAGAAAGACTCTACTGTCTAACAACATAGAAAGTAAATACCTCAAAAGGGTCATAGATACATTGTCTCAAAATAAAATACAAGATAGAGTGAAAAATAGTTTCGAACTAAGGACTCACCACAAATAAAAGTGCTAGTTCTGAACGCCAATTACTAGCCACGAGTCGTGGAGGAGTTCCTGTCCCTGCATGGTTGAATCATCAGGCAAAACAAAGGTTCATTGAATGTATCTACACACCGTGCTCCATATTAGGAACCACCAAGTGAGTATTGTCCTTTCATCTTGGGGACCTTCTTATAACATCTTTTTGGACATTAGTCAACATGTTTATATCTTTGATAAATCATAACTTTAAAACTTAACTTTATTGCTCTAATAATCATCATAAATCATGAAAGACTTTATGTGAAAACTAGGTGGACTAGGCTTTTAAATGGAACAATTATAAATCACATAAATCATAAAAATATACTTCTTTGAAGACATGTAAAATTACCCAGAACATATCAACAAAGAAACTCATCATTGAGGTCATCATCAATAGCTTTTTTATACATGTATTTACTTAATAAAATATCATAGGCTATTATTAATATCATTTAATAACATAAAACATCATAAAATCATCATAAGCATCCGTAATATTTTAAAAGAACTTAAAGAAAAGGTAAAAATACTTTAAAAAGGACTTTATGGGTGAAAAAGTACCCATAAATCAAGCTTAGTACGATAAAAGACTTGCGAAGAACAAACTTGGAACCTTTGTGAAAAAGCTTTGAAAATCTTGCCTTGCCTTGCCCTTTTCTTGAGAGAGTAATGGCCTTAGGAAAATTTGAGAATTAGAAGGATGATGAGAATATGGGCTTCTTAGGGTTTAGGATCTGATTTAAGGCCCCTTTAGATCCCAAAATGACTTAGTTTAGGATTAGAAATGAAAAAAATGACAAACCTGCCCTTCATTAAAATGTCAGATTTCATTCTACAAATTATGGGTCATGGAATGAACCACGGACCGTGGGCCATGCTCGTACTGTTAACTTTTCCAAAATCATTGAAATTATTTTGTTGGACTCAAAACTACAAGACTATCTTATGTGCTCTATAACTTCTAATAGGCCATGGTTGGACTCGTAGAGTCCTTCCACACTTAGTCATTTTTTCTCATTTTCTTTGACCCTATCTGTTACGATCCAAGCCTAGGGCGTAGACGTGACCGGCAAATGGGGAACCCGAAGAAACCCCAAACAAGCCTCATAGCATATCATTACACATCCTTTATTGCGGAAGTCATTAAAATGACAATAAAAGATATGCATAAATAAGGAGAAATTGGGACTAAGGGAACCTCTTTCATATCATAAGTAGCAAGAGTCAATAGAGTCAAGGCTCATAACATAGATATATGATATGTCTAACAATACCTCTACTACATAAAGATAAGAGTGGGGTCCAAGACAAAGCAACCGGGCTCACCCTCATAGTCAAAACATAATCAAAAGAGAGAAAGTCTTAATACATAGCAAGAGATCATAAGTAACATCCCCGGGATGGAGAACTCACAAACAAGCTTGAGCAAAGTCGTACTACCCACATGGAGGAGGATGCTTAATTGGGGCTCCGGTTCCTACATGGTGACATCATATAGGCATAGAGTATGCATTAGTACATTTAGATGTACTAAGTATGTGGGATGCAATGCTAGCAAGGGATAGGCAAGATAATCGAAATACATAATCATAAGCAAAGGATAGGTATAATGTCAGTATGACATGTATGCTCAACGCTTAAGGTAAAACATGCGTGTAAATCATGAACAAGGAATGTGAACTCAATATAGAAAACATACTCAAACCCCTTTGTACCAGCCTTTATGAAATTGGACAAGCGACCCCCACTTGCCTCACAGTATAACCCTTTGGGAGATATTATCAATACCCTACGGTACGATATAGGTTTTTTGGTAGGTAGTATAAGACGTCCCCTACTTTATAATATCATCGTTTAGGTAGGAAATGTGATTCATTCTATCTTACAGCATGACCTTTTCAATAGACTGTTCACACCTTATAATATGATCTTTTCGATGGGAACCTTTAGTATTTCTACCTTACAGCATGGCCTTTTGGGTGGGATGTCCATACCTTATGATATAATCTTTTTGATAGGCACAATTAGCTATTCTATCGTACAATATGGCATTTTCGATAGGGTGTTCACACCTTACGATATGATCTTTATGGTAGGAATGATTAGTCGCTCTACCTTGCGGCATAACCTTTTCAGTGGGATGTCCATACCTACGATATAATCTTTTTGGTAGGCACAATTAACTATTCTACCTTACAACATGGCCTTTTCGGTGGGGTGTTCATACCTTACAATATGACCTTTTTGGTAGGAATCATTAACCACTCTATCTTACGGCATGAACTTTTCGGTAGGAATCATAGACTTAGCTCATCCAACCATTACATTTCAATCATCAAGAAAGAACTCCTCATTTTTCAAAGAACACAACAAACACAAGAACCCAACAATCTACATGCAACCACATTGGTACCTTCCCATGAAGCAACTCTTATAGACATCCCTATAATCATCATGAAGTCATCATATAATCATCATAACACCATCCAACTCATAAAATATGAATTGAACCTTCAATTTCTCAAGAAACCCTAGCCAGACATTTTATCAAACACTTAGCGAGTGTGTAGTGCTAGTATAAAACCATGAAATATAGAGATGCAATCATGAAAGAAAATCCATTGTAAAACCATCAATCAACACCTTGCAACACCCTCAAGCAATATACAGCAAAACCCCTCATCAAATCTTACAATAGATTCAAGATTTATAGCTCAAAACATAGCAAAATAGTCACAAATTTACATATCTTTAACATAATGTGTAGTGAATTTCATAATATGCAAGACCCATTTTTAAATCATGCAATTTGAGTAAAAGGAGACTTGGGTATCATCGGTGAAAGGAACCCATGAAAGAAATTCACATACCTTAGCATGGAGATGAACTTGGTGAAGATTGGAGTTGGAGACTTGAAGCTTGAAGAAGAACCTTAAAGGAAAACCTTAGCTTAGGATCAGGGTTTGGGACTTGAATTTGGGAGTGAAAATATGGCTAAGTGTTTGAGTGAGTATTGGGGAACGTTTGAATGATATGAGGGTGAAATGAGGCTAAGTATAGGTAAAAAGATGTTTGGGAACACTTAGGCTCAAGACCCAAAAGCCTTGGGCCGATATAGAAATCACTAGCAACCAAATAAATAGGTCCACATCTGGTCCATAACGCGGAGGCCAAATTAACACATATCCGTGATAGCTGCGCATCGCGGCAATGTTGTGGATCAATTTTGGATAAGAAAAATTATGAAAAATGAAATTGTTAATCGTTAGCTCTTAAATCGGGGTTAGACCCTTCACCCACTAATTTTGACACTCTGAACAAGAATATGAAGTCAGATTTTTGATATCACGCACGGTTTTTGAGATATATGAAATTTAAAATTCTGCGCATTCGGAAGCACATTTTCGGACACTTTTTGGGGTCGTTTCAATATCTTCCCCACTCTGAACATTTGTCCCGTAATGTAAAAGAGTCGTGCAGGACAAGAGTGATCATAAACAAATCAGCCCCAACAAAAATGCAATATTACATTTAAACACCATTTTCCAAATCGTAACATAAGTAAAAAATCATCATAAACTTTCCAACTTAAACATGAATGCATATGAATAACAAAAGGGCTGAAACATAAGGCTTGAAATCAAGAAAGGATTGGACATATCATCATAAGCTCGAATAGGAATAAAAGAGGTACGGATGTGTGCCTCCTCTGGCTCTCCGAGAGACGCCTTCCACTTGATAATTCTTTCAACGAACTCCATCACATCCCAAATCCTTGAAAGCCACCATAGCACTTGGATCACCACGCACCACCTTGTCATAGTCACATGGAAATCGAATAGTCGTATTCACATCCATAGGTCACTCACAATCCTTAAGCAACCTTACTAACCTCTCTCTACATTCTATAAGGTCTCACAATCCAAGCTCAATTGTCAACCTTCAACCCACCTAGTCCACTTTGGTAACATAAACCACCATCTCCCCCTTGAGGGACAACCTCCACTCTACCATCTCTTCACCTAACACATCCATCCCCAATAAGACGGAATCAAAGCCTTGCTTAACCTAGACAATTCCAACCAAAGAATATTTGGAACTATCAAGAATACTACACCACCATGCTTAACTATCTCCAACCTAATCCCTCAATCTAGCCAAACAATGGACCTCTTAACTCACCTCCTTGCCACCATAATCAACACATGCTAGGCTACTTAGAGCATCAACCACAACACTAGCCTTAACGGGAAAAATAATGCACACTCATATCATAATCCTTAAAGAATTCTAACCACCTTCTTGTTATCTTCCATTCTCACCTATTATAATTAGCAACAATCCCCT
>JAABOM020081770.1:0-31713 GCA_011800125.2 Solanum clarkiae | reverse complement strand
GTGCGTATGTATAATTATATGTATATATATGTTCCAAAGTAGGCTGGATAAGTTGGGAGACATAAGGAGCTAGGTTTCGGACGGCATCATGACGTGGTGGGTGCTGGGCCTCATTCGCCCCAACTCACTGGAGCGCTTGGCCTCTTCGCCTCGGCTCTATAAACAGGCATGATGACCTTTATGATTTATGATACGTGAACACTTGGCACTGTTGCCCTAGTTCACCTATGCTATGATGTGAGCGCTGGGCCTCGTTCTCCTCGGCTCACTTATGTGTTTGATTGTTGGGATTTGTGCGGGAGATGTTGGAGATATGAAATTTTTGGTGTTAGTCGGATGGCGCCAGATTTGAGGTCGCCATCGTTCCCGTCCGATACGCATTTATTTTGACATTTTCAGTAAAGATTTACTTTAATGATTGCATACTGGTTTGAATCGGGTATTTTATTTGGGTTATTACTTTCACTTACATTTTGTACTTTTCGCTTTAATACTCGATACATATTTTGTACTGACCCCCTTCCTTCGGGGGCTGTGTTCATGCCCGCAGGTACCGACGTACAGGGTAGAGAGCCTTCTGCTTAGGATTCCTGCCTATTATTGAAGTGCTCCATTTATCTCAGCAGCAGTCTGTTGGTATATATATATTTTTTTTTCTTTTTGTACTTGATATTTATGTACATTCGAGGGTATGAAAGGGCCCTGTCTTGTCTTATGATTCCATTTGTGTTGATAGAGGTCTGTGGATACATGTGGGTATGGGATATTTCGTGCGATGTGAGTATGTATGTATGATACTTCTGTTGGGCGGTCCTATCGCAGCTGTGACCTTGTCGGCCCGCATACGTATATATATGTTTATGAATGTTTGTGGCGTGCTGGGTTTTCTGTTTGCAGGTGTGGGTAGTTAGTAAAACAGAGGAAACTCTACAAAAATTTTGGTAGAATCCTTAACTTATGTGATTGGGAATTTGGTTTGGTATTGTTCGGGTGCCCAATCGGCACTAGTCACGGTCCCTGGGTTGGGTTGTGACAACATTTTGGACTGATCCCAAACTATCACAAATGATAATGTGGCACCTGAGTCTAATGATGCATAGACATCATAAGTAAAAACTTTTAGCACCAATAACCATATCTGGTGAGTTATCTTGCTCCTGTCTGGTGGCCATGACATACAGATGGTTTGTGCCTTCGCCCTATCCCTAATGTAGCACCCCTCTGAACTGGCTTACCTTGTGGCACTAAAGAAACTGACTAGGACTTATTTCCCTATTTTTTTGCCTCCCCATAAGACAATCCTTCAAAAAGTGCCCGACTTGACCACACCTGAAACGACCATTTGTTCCCACAAGGCACTCTCTTAGATCAGACCTGCCTCACTTACCATAAACTAGATAACGAGTCAATCCTTGAGCTATGCTCCCCTGGACTGGCTACCCTAAAACCTACAGTTTTATGATCCGTGCTTATTCCTAACCCTTGGTGTAGGTGCACTAGCAGATGAAGGTGCTAGTCTAGATATTCTAGGCTGAAAGATGAATGATTGGCATTTCCAGCTCCCCTCTTACATGTTTCCTGGCCTGATGTCTTAGCCCTTTTGCTTCTAAACTCCTCTCTATCCTGTATGTTCTCTTCCTCTACTTGCTGCACATATGTCATCAAGCGAGCTATGTTCATATCCCCTATCAGCATAATATATCTGCCCTCTCTTTTAGTCATCCGAGAGAGCTTCGAAACTAAGAGATCCATCCAAGTGCACATATCCACCACCATAGTTGGAGTATAATGGGACAATTGAGTGAATTGAAGGATGTATTCCCCCACATGCATAGCCTACCTCAACTCTCTAGGAACGTATTGTCCCAAAAAGGCCTCCTCAAACACTGCCAACTCAAAGTTAATACCCCTTCTACTCTGCCTCCTTTCAACTGATCAAACTAGAGTCTAGCTACTCCTTTAAGCTAGTAGGAAGCCAACTCAACCTGTTCAGCATAACATGTCTGCATAACCTGAAATACTTTCTAGAGCTCCTCAATAATGTTCTCAGGATCCTCCATCACATTAGGCCCCGTCAACTCAGGTGGGTTCATCCTCAAAAACTCACGAACCCTGGTGGTATCTTAACCATGATTCTTGCCATCTCCTTGTCGACCTCCCTATGTAGTGATCGCCCATGCTAAAGTTTGGATGGCTTGGCGGAGCTCAACATTAGAGATGTCTGCTTGCTCTAGCTGCTTGGTAGGCATAGTTGGACCTCTCGGTCCTCCAGCAACTGGCTCAAGCTAGTTTGCATTCTGCCTAGCTGGGCATCCTGTAACCCTGACTGGTCCGGTGACTCTAAGTAGAGGCATGATCTGAAAAACAAGCGTGAATGCATGAATTGGAAAGGACCTGACAGAGGTAGCTCAAAAGCATGAGAGGGAATAACAGCTGATAGTGACACTTCCTAATGCCCTATAGTCTCCCTATTATAGACATATATACGCTTCATACCAATATGGCTACTTTACTCAACGGAAGACTTAAATCATAAATGGAAGGCTTGATTATTATAAACTAAAGATACTGCAATATCTGAATGAAGTAAGTAGTAAAAGTGTCTCAACAGTAACAGAAAATAAGAATTGAAATGCCTATCACATAGTCCATGGTACCTCTAACTAGAATGATCTGAAACAACTACCGGTACAGGCCTATAGTAACCACAAATGAAAAGAAATACTAAAATGAAAACACAAATAATGACTTCACAAACTATGATCGAAAAACGGCCTCACCCCAATAGTTGGATAGATGGCTTGTCTTCAACAGAGCATCTGTTAAGGGACTTTGTTAGTTGTGTCTGCATCATAAAATGATGCAGGTCAAAAGGACATCAGTACATGGAATATACGGTATGTAAAATGGCCAAACGGAAGCTCAGGATAAGGCACTATTCTCAAAGTAACTAAAACATGTCTCAAAATAAGATTTCATAAGTAATAAATACAATGCATGCTGAAAATAGAGCATATGCTGAAAGTTTATATGTAGAAACTAGCTTGCTTTAACTTGGAGAGTTTCTCTAACTGACAACCATCACTATGAGCTTTGTGATGACACAACGTCTTTCCCATACTACCAGAGACATCCCATATTTTTCCATGGTAAGGAACGAAAACCAGGAGAGTGGATCCATCCCAAAACTGAGCCATCTTAGTGGCAATGGAGATTTGTACTTTTGGATACAATCCAATCATACGCTACTACGTAGTTTATGAGTTGAAGTTATTACTCTCACTCATATTGGTGCTAAATACTACTCCCAAAATATCCTTTATAATGCTCATACACAAAAGAGTATTCTTGCTCAAAATATTACTTTCTTCTCTTTGGGACTTAACCCAACTTTAGCTTTTCTTAAACTTTCCTTAACTTAACTCTTGTCTTTGATTGAATAGGCATCAATACAATGGGTTTCAAACCATAACTTTATTACATCATTTGTCTTGTAAATATAGAACTTTTTCGTACTCCTTGAACTTAACTCAAAACTGTGAATGTAGTAGTTCTTTATGAAATATACATATGGCACTCATAAATACAACAATACTTTTGAATCTCGTCTTAATAGATTAACTTAGCACTAAAATTAGTGAGGATCATGATTTTTATCAAGGAAAAAGCATGAACAAAAATTTTGAAGGAATTAACTAGTAATGGAGGAAAACTGATCTCAGCTCAAAAGCATGAATCTTGGGCAATGATTTATATTCAAAGATACTAAAACATATGTTGGATAACTTGTGGAGGGCGTTATATATCCTAGAAATCAACTTCTTAGAAGAATTGAGGAGGATTCTTGAAAACCGTAACTTTTGCCCATTTGAAGCTACGTTCTAAGTTCTTGGAGTATTTTAACGTTAATGAAATGAAGTAGTGCATACTAGGGGTTTAATTAGGTGAAAGCTGACAAGTTTAGGCTTAAAAGGGTGAGAAAAATCGAAAATACTCCTCTTTAAAATTGCAGGTCTGGCCGCATATGAGATCCCCTACAACTCGTAGAAGTTTCCACAACCCTTAGGGGACCTTTCGTAAACTCTAGGACATTTTTTAGGATCTATTGAGCATTCCACGAGACCCCAGATACAGCTCATAGAGAGTTCTACGACCTGTATATGGGTTCATAAAGTCTAGGGCTGAAAATTTAATTTCTCTGACTTTTTCCATGAGATACCAATATGGGTCGTACTCTGACTTACTACGCATATTTGGGTCTTGTATTGTATCTCTACACTGGCAGTGCTCAGTAAAATGACGATAACCTTTGATTCTGAACACCAAATGAGGTGAAACTAGTTGCATTGGAAACCTAATCCAAAGGGTTTTAGTTTTGTGTGTTATTGGATTTCAAATTCTTTATGTGCTAGAAAATAATTTTATAAGGAAGTTTTGAACTTAACTAAGTACCAGAGGTCTCTTATAACCCTAATACACTTCTACATATAAGAGTAAGGCTTGAAATATAGGTACTTATAAGGATAGAGTTACGAGGGGTCACATATACATCACTAAATATTGCATGATCCTAGAGTGTTAATTACTACAAGTGTATAATGGATTTTTAAAAGGAGAAACAGTAGAAGTTGAATCTTTTTTTATGACGTGATAACAAGGTTTGTAAATGGGTTTCTTTAATTGGAATTTTGTAATTGTTGGGAATATGTTTCTTTGCAATTCAATATGTCGGCATGGCAATTTAGCATGAGTTGTGATGGAAACTCTTGTAAAAACCCCAAAAAGTCCAACTTTCCATATATCTCAAAATCCATGCACGATATCAAATTGATCAGAGGGTCAAATTGAGTGGGAAAATGCTCTAACCCCAATTTTAGAGCGAATGAATCACAATTTCTAATTTCAAAGTGTCAAATTCTAGTGAGGAATCCGCATTGCAGGCACGACGCACCTCAGTACATTTTATGTCTTGTTTTTCATGTTCGGTCCAAGACTTTTTGGTCTTGGACCTAAGTGTTCCAATACGTGAAAATACCTAAGCCTTATTTCACCCTCATATCATCCAATACATTCCCAAATACTCTCTCAAACACTTAGACAATATTTCATCTCCAAATTCCAAGTCTCAAAACTTATCCGGATCCTAAGGTTCTCATTCAAACTTCAACTCTCCATCCCTAATCCTCTTCAAAGATCCTCCAAAGTCAACGTATGTGGGTTTCTTTCATGGGTTCCTTTCACCCATGATACTCGAGCTCTCTTTTACCTAAAATTGCATGATTTAAAGTTGATTTACTCATGGGTTTTATTTATTATGAAATTCACTGCACACTATGTTGGGGTTTATGAAATGGTGACTAGTTTATTATGTTTTGGGCTATAAATCTAAGATCTATTGTGAGATTTGATGAAGGGTTTTACCTTAAGAATTGAGCATACATGTCATATTGATGTTACACCTATCCTTGCTTATAATTATACACTATGATTATGTTGCCTAGACCCTTAGGAAAAATTGAGCTACCCCTCTACTCGAAGACTGGTTCATTAGGAAACTAAAATTTGACTACCCTGGTTCTGCAATCTATGGAGGCATACCCAACATGAAGCCAATCCATGCCTAGGATGACATAAAAATCTACCATGTCCAACTCTACCAAATATAGCTACAATAGTCTTATGATAAATGGAGACTGGACAACCCCTATAGATCCTTTGGGCTAGAATAGACTCTCCAGTAGGAGTAGAAACACTGAAAGGCTAGATAAGGCATTCTGGATTGACCCCAAACTCAACAACTACATATGGGGTTACAAAATGACAATGTGGCTCCTGGGTCTAATAATGCATAGACATCATAAGTAAAGATTTTGAGCATTCCCATAACCATATCTGGTGAGTTCTCCTGGTCCTTTCTTGTGCCCAAGGAGTACAAGTGGTTTGTGCCCCCGCTTTCTCCTGCTGTAATGCCCATGTGAGGTGTCTTACCCTGCGGTGTTAAAGAAACTGATTGCGATATGTTATCTCTCATATTCTTCTTCCCTATAGGATTATCCTGCAAGAAGTGCCCCACCTGACTATATTTGAAACAACCATTTGTGCCCATAAGGCACTCTCCGGGATGAGAACTACCACACTTACCATAAGTAGGATAGCGGTTTGATCCTTAAGCTATGCTACCCTGTGAATGGCTGCCACAGAACCTATGGTGCTGTGATCCCTGCTCATTCCTGACTCTCGGTGCAAGTGCATTAGCGGATGAAGGTGTTGGTCCAACCATATTAGGCTGAAAGGATGAGTGATTTCCACCTCCAGTCCCCCTCTTACCTATCTCATGGCCTGATGTCTTGGCCCTCTTGCTCCTAAAATCTTTCCTATCCTACATTTTCTCCTCCTCTACCTGCTGAACATAAGTAACAAGCGGGCTATATCTATGTCCCCAATTAACATCGCACTCTTGCCCTCTCTCTTAGTCATCCGAGAGAGCCCTAAGACAAATAGATTCATCCTAGTATGTATGTCTGCCAACATAGCTGGAGCATAATGGGACAGCTGAGTAAACTTGAGGATGTACTCTCGTATACTCATATTCTCCTTCTTCAGATTCAGAATTTCGGTCACCTTTGCCTGCCTCAAATCTTTGGGAAAGTATTATCTCAAGAAGGCCTCCTCAAACACTGCCAAACTAACAACAGATGCCCCATCTGTCTTGCTTCCTTTCCACTGGTCAAACCAGAGTCTAGCTACTCCCCTGACCTGGTGGGCAGCTAGCTCCACCCGCTCAGCAGCACATATGTGCATAACCTAGAACACTTTCTAGAGCTCCGTAACGAAATTATCAGGATCCTCCTTCACATTAGACCCCGTGAATTCTGGTGGGTTTATCCTCAAAAACTCCCAAACCCTGGCAGTATTCGACCCATCATTTCTGCCATCTCCCTGGCGACCTCCCTATGTAGTGACCGCCTGAGCCAAAGTCTAGATAGGCTGGCAAAGCTCAGCATTGGAGATGTCATCTTGTTGCGGCTGCTCTTCAGGCATTGGTGGATCTCTAGGTCCCTCAGGAATCGGGCCAGGAAAGTTTACATTTCTCATAGCTTGGCACCTTCTACCCCATACTAGTTCGTTAGCTTTGCATGGAGGCATGATCTGAAAAACACAGCGTAACCGCACGAGATAGGAGGGAGTTAACAGAGATATACTCTGAAGCATGAGACATAGAATAACAATTAATGGTGCAGTTCCTAATATCCCGTAGCCTCCCTATTATAGATGTGACACGCTTCACACCCATAATACAGACTCTACTAGACATAGTTCCATAGACTCCCTAGGACTCTTGAACTTTGTGTTTTGATACCATGTTTGTCATGCCCCATGCCTACACCTTACATGTAACTAGCACTAAGAACCATTGCTGGTCCCAAGCAAACCACTTGTGCTATCTGCTTACTCAGTGGAAAACTTAAACACTCTAGAAAGGCTATAAAAGTAACAATCTAAAACAGGAACTATCTGCTTCAACTGAGTGAAAAAGTTCTCAAGTAATAACTAAAATAAACCAGAACTAGAATACTAACACATAGTCCATAGAACCTCTACTAAAGCTGTCGAAAAGGACTACTGGGACAGGATCCAAGTAGCCAGAATTGAAATAAATACTGAAGTATGACCTAGGTGAACACAAGAGCTTCTAAGTGAGAAGTGGCCTCACCAATGACTGGTTGCTGTCTAGTTCTCAACGAAGCGGCTGCTGAGGACCTCTGTCACCTGCGTTTTCATCATAAAAAGATGCAGGTCCTAAGGACATCCGAATGTAGAATGTACGGTATGTAAGATGGACAAAACAGTAACTCGGGATGATATAATATTTCTCAAAGGACATAAACCTAACTCAGAATGAAGTAACATAATGATAAATACTTTGTATGCTGAAATTAACATGCTAAAAACTTATAAGTAAAACATATCTTCTTAGCTTGGGAAGTTTCTCTAACCGATAACTATTACTATGAGCTTCGTGGTGATACAGCATCTTGCCTACTCCACCATAGCCGTCTCGTACTTTTTCAGGGTAGAGGATGAAGAACTAGGGTAGTGGACTCATCCCAAGACTGGGCCATCTCAGTGACTAATAAGGAATGTGGCTTGGTACACTCCTATCCTATGCTGGCTACATAGTTTATGAGTTTAAGTAATTTATTCTACTATCCGTCATATTGGTGCTCAATACTACTCCCAAAATGATTTTTATATAGCTCATAGCTTAAAGAATGGAATTTTCTCAAAATCTAGTCTTTTAGGGACTTAGCCCAACCTACTGACTTAACTTTCTCATCTGAACTTTTGTAGCGTGATTGAAAACTAGTATCTTCTCAAATATTCTCAAACATATGTCGGTTACTTAGCTAAAGTGCAAAAATAGTTCAAGAAAAATGATTATTAAACTTATCTCAAACTATAAACTTTATAGGTATTCATGAAACCCATATGAAATATACAGAAAATCATTCATGGCTATAAATATAGGTATCAATACTTTAGATAGCAAGTAAGGAATCAAGAATCTATACGTATGAATGAAAATTTAATAAACTCCATAGAAAATATATAAATTTGATCTTAACTAGTACTTGAAACTTCTTGGATAGAAACTAACATATCGTTTCTAAAATATTCTTAAAAAAATAGTTTTTAGAGTGGCCTTACATACCTGGGAATTCTAATTTTTGGAAGACATGAAGAGATTCTTGAGCTCTAACTAGCGGTTTTGATTTTTACGCTTGAGTTTTCTTGGACATGTTATGACGTTTATGAAGCAAATGCGGCATTTTTATGACTAAACGAGTGAAAACTGACTAATTAAGGTCTAAGGAGGACGGGAAAGGTTGGAACTACCCTTCCCAAATAATGAAGAAATTTTCAGCAGGAATTTGTACAGTTGCGCGTCGTGCACCTTTGTATGTTCCATATTTTTTGCGAATTTCAGTTTCCGTCAAAATAACAAAATACAAGTGGGAATCCACATCCCTAGCACGTCGCAGAAGGGGCGCGGAAAGCCCACTATTTTTTTGATTTTTTGGCAAAAAATAATTTGACTTGGTTGCGTTAAAATCGAGTCAAGACTATTTTCGGCACAGTTTTTTGCACTGATGACAAATACAGCCTCGAATTTACAAATGGAGCATGGAAAAACGCGTTAAGCACATGGTCAATTCTAGGGGTATTTTGGTCCTTTCAGGGGGTGTCACATATATTTTTTTCATCTATTGAAAGTGAAAAAAAATATGATTTTTTAATTTTAAATTTTAATAATTCATTTAGGGGTATATATGATCCTTTTCACACATAATATTTTAATTGACTATGTTCATTAAGAATATTTGAGATTCTTTTTAGTCTTTCTTGATTTTCTCTTTCACGTTTAGTGTGAAAATATGAAATACAAAAAACATAAACGAGAAAAAAATAATCAAAACTATTTTTTTGCGGCTATATTGTAATTTGTTTTTTATTTTTACATAAAAAATGAGGCATCTATGACAAATTTTACAAAAAAAAAAATTAGTGAAAAATAAATTTGTCTACCAAAATTAGCCATTGAACCAACGAAGTAAAAATAAATAATAATAAAATGAGAGGAATCAAATATATCTCTATATGAATATTCTTCTTAACAAGAAATTAAAAAAATTATTTAAAATTGATTTTTTACTTTTATTAGAGAAAAAGAGTATATGTGAATCATTTGTGTAACAATAGGGATATATATGAGTCACTTGTATAACAAAAAATATCATCTACATGACAAAATTGAGCGGTATATCATTTCTTTCATTAAAATAATTAGACATTTTTGATGAAACCAATATTTGTATATCTAAATTTGTGCTAACATATGCAAAAAAATTTAAGACATAATTCTATATAAATATTATTATTCATATTAAATTTTATATAATGTTTCTATATTATGCCATCCTAAGAATCGAAAGAAAAATTAATTATAAGAATTTAAAACTTTCCACATTTAGATCCAAAACCTAAAAACTACCCTCAAAATGAAAAATTATAAGAGCCGAAATTTCCCTCTCAAAATTTTAAACACAATCAAAATCTCCTTGCCCCTTGGCCCCTTTCATAAAAAACAGATCCTCCATTCCTTTCCCTATTCTTTACTTTTACTTTCTTGTTTAACTTAAAATTTTATGACATGCATTTTTAATTATTTTATTTCATATAGGTTTTCTATTCAAGGAATATTCATATTCTTTATATGTTAGAACTTTTGAATCCATCTAATGTTTATTTGATTGTCTTATGAGTGAATTTTGATACTTTTAAAATTTGAGCAGTGTTTGAAGGAGCCATTTATTTGGAAGAAGATCCTTTAAAGAAGTTCAAAAAGTTTAAAGTTAGAATATTATTTGAAGGAGCCACATACTGGGATGAAGATCCTTTAAAGAAGTTCAAAAAGTTTAAAGATTTGTTTACTTTTTTTCTTGCTTTGCATTTTTTCTTTATCTTTTAAAATTTAAGTAAAATAATATCTAAACATATTTATTTTCTCATTTAAATTTCATATGTATACATATTTACATATATAATTAGTTGCCCCTTATTCTTGGTGATAAAATACTTTATCATTATTGACAGGTATATTAGCGGATTTAAGCATATAAATGACGAATTAAGATAGATGTGGACGAATTTAAGGTGCAATTGAATACCTTGGAAGAAGAGATATAGAAAGTCTATGTCGTTTTAGATTCAAACAAGATTATTTATCAAAAGAATTATATATTGTAATTCTTTAAAATTATAAAATGCAATCAATTATATGCAAATTTTAAAGTGGTTTGAAATTTTAAAAATGAATTCATAAGTACCTTATTGTCTCGCCCCGGGAGGGTACCTTTGGCATAGGCAGCACTTGAAGAACCATTATTGATTCTCCAAGAGAACCACTTGGCCTCATCATCACATCAACTCAACAGTAGAAGAAATACTCAAATAAAAAGTATCATATGGATGGATATACCTATGCTAAAACATAGTTTCCAATAAATAAGTTTGGAAATAAACAATACTCAACAAATCATCTACACAATGTCTATGAAGCCTCTAACAAACAATCTAGATGGTGTCATGACAAGCATAGATACCCAACTCATGGAAATGAAATACTCAATCAAAATCAGAAAATAAAAGGGCTCCTCCAGAAAGCAAGGAGGGCTCACCAACTCTGAGAGTGCACTGAATTGGACCTCAACAATGCGCGAGCTAAAATCCTCTATCACCTGTGTCTGCACCATAGAATGATGCAGGTCTAAATGGAAGTCAGTACATGGATTATACTGGTATGTAAAATGGCTCTAGAAAGTAAAGCGTAACTCAGTCACCTAAACTAAAATAACTCATAACTCAACTCAATAGAAATGCAAGTTTAAAAGAAATCATATCTTTTTAAAATAGACTCAGTAGCATTTAACTCAGTTGAAGATATTATGCTCAATCAGTATTTGCTTAGGAGTTTCTCTTAACCGACATCCAATTCCACCACCTTTTGTTGGGTGAAGCACAACGAAGGCAACGTCGTTGCCACGCCCGTGCTAAACTTGCCAAGGTAAAGGATGATCAACTCTCTATGGATCAATAATAAATGTCTATCTTTTTGGACAAGAGCCGCCAAAACATGTTGTACGACTATCCTACATAGCAATGTAGTTCTGTAGGTTAGAGTAGTTATTTACTCGCTCCTATCTTGGTGCTTGATACTCCTCCCAATATTAAAATATGTTCAACTAATCAATCAACTCAAATCTCAACAATACTCATATCAATCAACTCAAAGCTCAACCCATTGGGTTATCTCAACTCAGGTTACCTCTGTTATTCATCAACTCTGTCAATCAAAGAAATCAATCAAACTCAACTCAAACTAAAACCATCATTCAGACTCACTCAATTAGACTCGTCATGGAACACAAACAAAATGCATTAATGGATATGCAATAATAATACAATATGCTTCTCATGCTCAATTTTGCTCAATATACTCAAGTAAGATAGTCATACTCAAACCTCAACTCAATCTATGCATAGAGCTCCATAGATCATACAATTTAGAGTTCACAATGTCAATGCACAAAGTTTTTATCTCAACCTCATATCAACAACAATATAATGCATCAATTATTCAGTTCATAATCATCAGAACTCAAAGTAATGCAGATAATTGGTATTTAGGTTATACAATTCTCAACACTCGACTCTATTTCTCAATTTTGACTCAATGAGATGAAAGGGCGTGTGTAAACACATAGTTTCGCATTATAGAAAGCCTTCCATACCTGGAAATAGAAGAAGCAATCGAAGCTCAGTTGATCCTCGCATTTGAACTTGATGTTACGATCCAAAATAGGGCCTAGACGTGATACAACGCAAGGGAAACCCGAAGGAACCCCAAGCAAGCCTCATAAAGCATCGTCACACATCCTTGGTCGCGGAAGCAATAAATCAAGAATAAAAGATATAAGAATGTGGAAAATGGGGCTAAAGGAAAAGCTTGCACAATATCATGGTCAAAAGACAAGAGTAAACTCATATCATAGATACTTAACATATCCAACAAACACCTCTAATACATAGATAAGAGTGGGGACCAAGACAATGTAACTGGACTCACCCTCATAGCAAAAATAAACAATAAAGATAAATGTCTCAATACATAATAGAAGAAACATAGACTAGGTCCCCGAAGTTGACGACTCACTAACTAGCTTGAATAGCACCAAACTAGCCACGTGGAGGAGGATGATCAACTTGGGCACCCGTTCCTACATGGTGACATCATGTAGGCATAGAGTATGCATTAGTACATTTGAATATACTAAGTATGTAGAATGCAATGCGACAATAGATAAGCATCATAATCAAAATTCATAATATTAAGCAATAGGCATAATATACAATATGACACGTATGATCAATGCTTAAGTAAAACATACTTGAGTAACTCATGCTCATATAGGATATCATATGTATTGAAGAGACCAAGCTAGCTATTCAAGGTATAAACCCCTTGGTGGTTGTGTGGTATAAGCCTCACATGGTTGATGGTAATCATACCTTACCAACATAATGACGAAGTATAAACTCCTCGCATGGTTGATGGGTTTAAACCCCCAACATAGTTACCCGGGCTCTTGTCCCCTCGGATTGGGTATGGTCTAATGCAACACTTTATATAGAGTATATCATATTCATAAGCTCATTTCATCATTAAATAGTCATTCATATCATATCTCATGCTTTGCACCTTCAACTCCTCAACGAACCACATCCAAATATTTTATCAAAGACTTAGAGGGTGTGAAGTGGTAGTATAAAATCATGCAAATTAGAGATGAAATCATACAAGAAAACCCATTGTAAAACCATCAATCAACACCTTACAATACCCTCAAGACATATAAATCAAAACCCCTCACGAAATCTTACAATAGATCCAAGATTTACAGCTCAAAATATAGCAAAATAGTCACAACTTTCCATAGCTTTAACATAGTGTGTAGTGAATTTCATAATAATCAAGACCCATTTGTAAATCAATTTTAAATCATGCAATTTGAGTAAAAGGAGGTTTGGGTATCATGGATGAAAGGAACCCATGAAAGAAACCCACATACCTTAGCTTAGAGATGAACTTGGTGAAGATTGGAGATGGAGAGTTGAAGCTTGAAGAAGAACGTTGAAGGAGAACATTAGCTTAGGATGAGGGTTTGAGACTTGTGTTTGGGGACTGAAAATATGGCTAAGTGCTTTAGTGAGTATTGGGGAATGTTTAGGAGGGTATGCGGGTGAAATAAGGCTAAATGTAGGTAAAAAACACGTTTTAGAATACTTAGGCCCAAGACTTAAAAGTGTTAGACCTATTACAAAAAAAATAGTTTCCAAATTACACACTGGCGCATCACGGAAGCGGCGCGCTTTACTAGAAAATTCATAATTCGATTCGGTTGCTTAAAAATTGGAGTTAGACCCTTTTACCCCTAATTTGGACCCCCCGAACAAGAATCTGAAGTCGGATTTTTGAAATAATGAACAGAATTTGAGATATATGAAAATTGAAATTTTGGGCATTTCGAGGCACATTTTTGGGCACTTTTTTGGGGTCGTTACAATATCTCCCCCTTGGGAACATTTGTCCCCGAATGTAAAGGAGACGTGTAAGATAAGAGTGATCATTAACAAATCAGCCCCAATAAGAATTCAATATTACACTTAAAACATCATTTTCAAAATCTCAACATAAGTGTAAAATTATTATAAACTTGCCAATTTAAACATGAATGTATATGAATGATGTAGGGGCTGAAACATAAGACTTGGAACCACATGAAAAACTTATTTATTATCTTAGGCTTGATTGGAGTGAGTGGGGTATGAATATCGCTCCTATAAGACTGCTTTGGATTCATTAGAGACAACTTTGACTTGATGATCCTTTCAAGAGGACCTTAATGAACACCACATCGTCATTAATCAACTTCTCCATTCATCCATCCAACACCTCCACCGATACTTTCTTCCAAGTCAACTTATCCTCCACGTCACCCACCATCTCAAAGAGTTCCATAGCACTAGAGCCACCAACACATCTTCTCAACCTAGAAACATGAAGAATCGAGCAAACCATAATCATATCCCTAGGCAAATCCCATCCACATGCAACCTTTCCAACTTTCTCCACACTCTAAAAGGTCTCACAACCATAATCTCATTTGTCAACCTTAACCACACCTATCCCACTTGTCACCATGAATTACCATCTCCCCCTTGGGAGACTACTTCTGCTCTACCATCTTTCCACCCAAAACTTCCAACTCAAATAAGGCAAAATCAAGGCCTTGCTTAATCTAGACCTGTTAACCAAGGAAGATTTGGAACCATAAAGAATTCTATACTACCATGCTCAACTTCCCTTAACCTAAGTTCCAATCTAACCAACCGATGGACCTAACTAGTCTCCTCTTTGCCACCATCAACAACACAGCTAAGCTACCTAGAGCACCGACCGCAACGTTAGCTTTATCGGGGAAAAGTAATGCACACCCATTTCATAATCCTTAAGAATTCTAACCAACTTTAAGCTTTCTACAATGCACACCTATCATATTTAGCAAACGACCTCTCATTTCTCCAACGCTTGCAACACTACCCTGAAATGATTCATAAGCTCTAAACAAATCAATATCTCATCACTAGAGACCACCATAAACATGACAAGGTAAGGTTTTAAGACCCTACTCATGAAACCCAACAAACGTAACCGGTGCACAAGCTACCTGGCGACTCCACCAGTAATCAACATGCTCATTCCTAGTTCAAACGGGTACTTAAGGATATCACCTACCCTCCTCCACACTTGGGAACAAAACCCGAACCTCAAATAAACCTTAGGGAAGTGACTACCCAATTAGAGTTGAACAAATAGACTGACCACCCTTACTATCATATTACAACCTTACGGATTCTACACTAATTGGAAGCATGTACACAAGTAGCCCAAACTACCATAAGGCCTCCAACCCATCAAGCTAAGTTTCAACCAAGATCACAAGACAAGGCTCTATGCAATAAGAATATGGGGCAACCCTTATAGACCCCTCCCCCCTCAATCCATCAATGTTAAGTCGCCATCCCACAAGAATACTTATAACATGCATATACATACTTTCAAAGAAGCAATAGTCATTTTCTTTTCGAATCATTTCAATGCACAATTGGGCTTAAAACTCAAACACCATTCATAATAATTCATACTTAGTCTCAAATGCCAAAATCATAACTTTATCATCATAATATTCATGCATAAGATTAGATCATTCATACACAAAATGGTGCAAGTACCTCACATGCTCAATGAGCGAAAAACCAAAGACATATGTGTGATCACAATATTGTCATAACCAGCATTTTGTCAAATCCATACCATAAAAAAAATTGGGCTTAACCCATAACATAAATTCTCAAAATAATCCATGTACATGAATGCATATGCTACGATCAACGAGGGAATGACATGGGTAATTAAGACTAAATCTAAAATCAACATTTGTAATATGAAATTGAAGTAAAAACATAATTAATTTCACATTTAAATCCATAGTGCAATCTCTCATCCATAAGTAATTCAAAAAGGGGACATCCATACTTATAATTTTATAAACCCAAAGTAAATCCTTATATAATGGTTCAAATCACACTAAAATCATCAAATAAACACTACCCATGCATCAATAGAATTTTAGAAAACATAATATTCAAAACCTCAAATTAAAGTAAGCAAAATCCATGTAGGTTTTCTTCAAAATAATTTTGGATATCCTTGATTAGAAGGGATCAAGGATCAACCCATATACAAATGAATCCTACTAGCACCAAGGAATAACATAAGAAATATGAACTCCCGGACCAATCAAATCACCCCACTCAAAACATCGGTCACCACATTGGCCTTACTTAAGGTCAACTATGTCATAGGGGAAACGATAGAAGAGAGCTTATTCATAAACTCTGGTAATAACCCGCTAAAACCAAGAAGCTCCCAACCCAAGGAAGTCAAGGTCTAGGCTAATCTCTAATCACCTTCTTCTTTCTAGCGTTCACCTTAATATCATCACCCGACATCACATGACCTAGGAAGGCAACCTCTTACAACCAAAATCTCCATTCCTCTTATTTAGCATCCCACCTTCTTCCTTAAACTTTGTTGTACTACCCTCAAAAGCCTCACATGCACTACCTCATTAGGGAACACAAACCATCATATCATCATCAAAACCACTATAAGCCTATTACAGTAGGGGATAACAGATCCTATGTGTGAGACTTGCAATTATAACTGGCGCACTAGTCACACCAAAAGACACTACCCCAATTTCAAATTGTCGGAAAGGGACATTCAAGGCCTCATCTACCACCACCACCAACTCAATAACAAAACAACTTAGGTTCTACACCTCCATTTTTACAAGATGACAAATGCAACTCCTTAGAGACCCAATTGTACCCTAAGACAAGAAATGGACCTGCCTCTTTTGCAACCACTTGACAATCTCCCACATCAAGATGGGTTCATTAGGGATTTGGGATCTAGCTCTACGGTTCCTACCATCCATGAAGACACTACATTCATGTACCCATCCCAACCCTATAAATGACATTCAAATCAACCATGCCACTCTAACAAACCATAAAGAAAGAATAAATCCAGTACAAACCTGGATCAACACCTATGAACCTCCTAGCAATAATATACCCAATAAAAGGATAGACACCAAAGATCCACACAACACATTGGGCACGCGAGAAGCCCCACTAACAACCAAAAGAATAGAGAAGAAATAGTGGCACACCGGGGCTAACATTACATGCATAACAAAGCCAAGAAAAATTCAACTTACCGGTAATAGCATCGGGCATCTCATCCCCTCCTCGAATCACTTCACCAACACGATTACCTTGATTTAAAGGTCGACCATATGGGCAAACCAGAATTCTGTGGCCCATCTCACCATACCTAAAGCATACACCCGTGTTCCTCCAACATGTGCCACTATGAGTCCTCCCACATTTTGGGCATCTAAGATGAGTCATCCCTTCATCAGCCTACTTACTCTTATTGCGTTTCCAAGGACAATCCCTCCTCTTATGTCCCACTTTGCCGCAATCAAAATAAATATTAGTGCCATTTGAAACATGAGCCCCTATGACCCTTATCACATGTTGGACACATAGCATCATCCCTACCCTTGAGACTTCGGAACTTTCCTTTAACACAGGCCTTCTTGGCCTTACTATCTCTCCTCTTACAATTTGAAGTCCCGGAAGCACCCACTTGTTGTTCGAGGTGAGTTGCCAATTTTGCCACCGCTTTATCCACTTTCCATAGAGCATCGAAAATCTCCACATTCGTCTTATCACTATCCTGAGTAGCTTGAGATATATACTGGAATGTAATGGTTAGGGGTCAACAATAAGTCCTAGGGGATCTATCTCTATCGCACAACATGGATCATGAAAAAGTGGAACATTTCCCAGAATACCTCATAGCCTCCTACTCATAGTTATGGTGCACAACACGACCATGAATATGACTCTAATCAATACGGTGTGTTGATCTCTGAGGATCTATCAACCTAGTGCTATGATACAAAGTTTGTCATGACCCAAAATAGGGCCTAGAAGTGACACGACGCAAGGGGAACCCAAAGGGACTCGAAGCATGCGTAATAAAGTATCATTACACATCCTTGGTTGCAGAAGCAATAAATCAAGAATTAAGGATAAAAGAATAGGGAAAACGAGGATAAGGGAAAAAGCTTGCACAATATCATAGTCAAAAGACAAGAGTTAAACTCATATCATGGATACTTAGCATGTCCAACAAATACCTCTAATACATAGATAAGAGCAGGGGCTAAGACAAAGTAACAGGGCTAACGCTCATAGTCAAAATAAACAATAAAGATGAATATCTCTATACACAATAGAAGAAACATAGACGAGGTCCCCGAAGTGGAGGACTCACCAACTAGCTTGAATAGAATCGAACTAGTCTTGTGGAGGAGGATGATCAACTTGGGAACCCGTTCCTACATGGTAACAGGTAGGCACAGATTATGCATTTGTGTGTTTGAATGTACTAAGTATGTAGGATGCAATGAAACAGTAGATAAGAATCATAATCAAAATGCTTAATATTAAGCAATAGGCATAATATACATTATGACATGTATGATCAATACTTAAATAAAACATGCTTAAGTAACTCATGCTCATATAGGATATCATATGTGTAGAAGAGACCAAGCTAGTTATTCAAGTTATAAACCCCTTGGTGGTTGTGTGCTATACACCCCTCACATGGTTGATGGTAATCACACATTACCAACATGGTGATGAAGTATATACCCCTCGCATGGTTGATGAGTATGAACTCCCAACATGGTTACACGGGCTCTTGTCCCCAGGATTGGGTATGGTCTAATGCAATACTTTTTATAGAGTATATCATATTCATAAGCTCATTTCATAATCAAATAGTGATATATATCTTATCTCATGCTTTGGACCTTCAACTCCTCAAGAAACTGCATATGAACATTTTATTAAACACTTAGAGGGTGTGAAGTGGTAGTATAAAACCATGCAAATTAGAGATCATATCATATAAGAAAATCCATTGTAAAATAATCAATCAAGAACTTGCAACACCCTCAAGATATATACATCAAGACCCCTCATAAAAAATATAGCAAAACAATCACAACTTTTCATAGCTTTAACATAGTGTGCAATGAATTTCATAATAATCGAGACCCATTTGTAAATCAACTTTAAATCATGCAATTTGTAGAAAAGGAGGCTAGGGTATCATGGTTGAAAGGAACCCATGAAAGAAATCCATATACCTTAGCTTGGAGATGAACTTGGTGAAGATTGGTGATGGAGACTTGAAGCTTGAAGAAGAACTTTGAAGGAGAACCTTAGCTTGGGATGAGGGTTTGGGACTTGAGTTTAGGGAGTGAAAATATGGCTAAGTGTTTTAGCGAGTATTGGGGAATATTTATGAGGGTATGAGGATGAAATAAGGCTAAGTGTAGGTTAAAAACACATTTGGGAACACTTAGGCCCAAGACTTAAAAGTCTTGGACCGAGTACAAAAAATAGTCTCCAAATTACACAAGTGGTACACCTTACACACTATTTTCAGCATTTATGGAAAATTCATAATTCGATTCGGTTGCTTAAAAATCGGGGTTAGACCCTTTTCACTCTAATTTGGACCCCCTGAACAAGAATCCAAAGTCAGATTTTTGAAATAACGAACTTTTTTGGAGATATGTGAAAATTAAAATTCTGGGCATTCCGAGGCATGTTTTAGGTCACTTTTTAGGGTCGTTACACTTGAAACCGTCACTTTTCTCACTCTTTCGATGCTCTCACTAATTTCTAACCATGGATGAAAGGAAAAAATATGCTTAGGTTTTTTTAGGACTTTAATTAAATCCAAAACATCTAAGATTCAGTTAAAAAGAGGATAGGAGTAGACATAAATACCCCTCTTAAAAATTGCTGACATGAACCACGAGACCCCATCTACAGCCCCTACTTATTTTTATGGGTCGTAGATGACCTTTCATAGTTAAGGTGTCCAAAAGTTTGAGTTACATGAATTTGACATGGGACGTGCAAAACATCTTCTACGGGTCTTAAATCCTTCTACGGGCCATCTTACAACTCATAACTCAATATACTGAAAAGTTGGTTTTGAACCAACAAGTTACAAAACTTAATCTACAGACTATGGATTAATATACAGAATACATGTTGTCTTATGTATGGGCCTCAAACTTAGAAAATATTCACCAAGTCACCTAGGTTTCTACGAGGCCTCATCTACTGGCCGTAGATGGCCCTTGTGGTTTTTTTCTAGTAATTTTCTTAGCCATTTTCCCAGTTTTCTCTGTGCATTTACTCAGATTAGGTGAAAAGAATTAGGGAGAATTATATAGACTCTAACAATCAAGCTGCTCTCAACTTACTCATGGAATGAATCAATCAAGCCGTTGAGCAAGTAAGGCAAGTAATCAATTAACAAATCAGTTCAACCATCACTAGGACTCTAGGGTACTTCGGACAGTCAAACATAAAGGAGAGGGGGACTTAGGAATTAGGAAAGGAATCATTACCATCAACTCTCTCATTATCAATAGGTGGAAATAGATGAGGGTACCTCACCTTCATATCCTCCTCTGCTTCTCGAGTAGCATCTTCTACTACACACCACTTTGACAGATGCAATCTCTGTGTTCTTAACTTGCGAACCTGACGATCAAGGATCTAGACGAGAATCTGCTCATAGATCAAGCTATCTTTTACTCCACCACTCTCAATTGGCACAAGCAACTGTGAGTCTCCTAAAGACTTTCTAAGCAAGGAAATGTGGAAGACTAGATGGATGACTTCTAACTCTGGTGGTAGCTCCAACTCATAAGTTACGTTGTCCACTCTCTCTACAATTTGATAAGGGCAATACACCTCAGACTCAACTTATGTTTCTTCCTAAAATAAATCACACCTTCATAGGTGACACTTTCAAATATACCCAATCATCGACCTTAAACTCTAAGTCACTCCTTCTAACATTAGTGTAGGATTTCTATCGACTCTGTGCGAATGAGCTTTACTTTCCCCATAGCTTGGTGAACCAAATCTGGCCCAACTAACTCTGCTTTACCCATCTTAAACCAACTAATCAATGATCTATATCTCTGCCCATATAAAGCCTCGTACGACTCCATTTGAATACTCGAATGAAAGCTATTATGTAGGCAAAAAAAATCAGAGGCAAGTGGTCATCCTAATTACCTTTAAAATCAATGATGTAGGTCCTTAACATGTCCTCCAAGGATTGAACAGTGTGCTCTACGAAGACATCAGTCTGTGAGCGGAATGTAGTGAGGTTTATTTTCGAACCTACGCCCTTCTGAAAGGATCTCCAAACTTGAGTAGTAAATTAAGCTCCTCTATCTAAGATAATCGACAAAGGGACTCCATGTAATCTAGCAATCTCTTTTATGTACAGTCAAGCATAATCCTCTATAGTGTCAGACATCTTTACTACCAAAAAGTTTGCAGATTTTGTCATCTATCAACTATCACCCAAATTGACTCTTGCCATCTACAAGATCTTGGTAAGCTTATGAAAAAGTCCATGCTAATCATCTCCCATTTCCATTATGGTATCTCAAAGTTCTGAGACACCCACATGGCCTTAAATGCACAATTTTCCACTTTTTGACATTTCAGGCACTTGGAAACAAACTCAACAATATCTCTTTTCATTCCTCTCCGTCAATAAACATCCCTCAAATCATGGTACATCTTAGTCGATCCTAGATGAATGGAATATCAGAAATTATGGGACTCTTCCATGAATCTTTATTGAACACCATTAATATCTGGAACACATAATCTGCCTTGGTACCTCAGTACTCCATCTCCCCTTTTGGCAAAACCAATCACCTTCTGTTTATGCACATCTACCTTCAACTGTAGTAAAATAGGATCTTGATCTTGTTTCTCCTTCACTTTTACTGTTAGAAGGATGCAAAACCATTATCTACAATAACTCTTCCTTCACCAAATTCATCTAATTGAACTCGCAATCGTGCCAATCTGTGCATCTCCTTAGTCAACTATTTCCTCCCTTCCCCGTATGAGTAGTGTTTTCCATAGACAACTCGCTAAGAGCATCAACAACAATATTAGATTTACCTTGATGATAGAGGATCCACATGTCATAGTCCTTGAGCAGCCCAAGTCATCTCATCTGCCTCAAGTTAAGCTCTTTCTGGGTACAGACATATTATAGTCTCTTCTGTTATGTGAAGACATCAACTATGCTCCATATAAATAGCGGTGCCACAACTTTAGAGCAAACACCACTGTTACCAATTCTAACTCATGGGTAGGATAATTCCTTTCATGAACTTAAGATGTTTAGAAGCATGTTCGACAACTTTATCTCACATCATCAACACACATCCCAATCCCACTCTCGAAGCGTCACAATAGATGACAAATCCATCTGTTCCGTTAGGCAAGATCAACACAAGGGCAGTAGTCAACCCTATCTTAAACTCTTTGAAACTCCTCTCACACTCATCGGACCATTGAAACTAGACCTTCTTTTTTGTTAGTCTAGTTAACAGTTCAAATATATAAGAGAATCTATCAACAGACCTGCAATAGTAGCTAACAAATTCCAAAAAGCTCCTTATATCTGTGAGAGAGGTTGGTCTAGGCCAGTTCTTAACTGCCTCAATCTTTTGAGTATTCACTCGAATGCCTCGCCAGAAATCACATGCCCTAGGAATGCCATAGATTTGAGCCAAAACTCGCACTTCAAAAACTTGATGTATAATTCATTATCCTTAAGCATCTACAAAATGATTCTAATGTGATTAGCATGCTCCTCCTCATCTCTGGAATGCACCAAATATCATCTATAAACATGATCATAAACATGTCAAGGTATTGTCTAAATACTTTATTCATCAGATCCATAAATGTTGCGGGCACATTTGTCAACCCAAAGGACATCACCAAAAACTCAAAGTGACCATATTGGATTCAAAAAGTCATCTTTCAGATGTCACATTCTTTTACTTTCAACTTGTGATAGCCTGATCGGAGATTTATCTTAGAGAAAATAGTGGAACCCTAAAGTTTGTCAAATAAGTCGTCTATCCTCAGGATAGAATACTTATTCTTAACGACCACTTTATTCAACTGGTGGTAGTCATTACACATTTTAAGGGAGCCACCTTTTTTTTGCACGAACAAGATCGAAGCACCCTATAGAGAGAAATTCGGCCAAGTTAATCCTTTCTCTAGCAAGTCTCTCATCTGCTCCTTCAACTGTTTCAACTGAACAAAGGCCATTCTATATGAAGGAATAGTAATTGGTTAGGTATCAGGGAGAACATTAATTCTAAAGTCAATCTCCCTGTCATGAGGGAAAGGGAAGGTCCTGCTTCCGGGACGGAGCCGTATGAGGCGAGAGTCTCACATACGGTTCCTTTGAGAAGGGTGTGATACCACCACCTATCAGGCCCGACGAGCGGTCCACGGAGCTGCATCCCTACTCACCTGGTCTATGCACATCGCTCTCTCCAGGAGGTTGGCCGCCTATCCTAGATCTTCCCATTTCCAAGAAGATCCCGGGCTCGATCTGGTTTAGTATCAAAGTGATTCTTTTTCTGGTTTAGTATCAAGGTAGATCCTCAGGAAATACATTTGGAAATTCACTCACAATTGGGACAGACTCAGGAATAGGAGGCTCAACATCATCAGACATATCTCATATGAGATGATAGATACATCTCTTAAAGATTAGTCTTCAGGCCTTAAGATACGAAATAAGCCTACCCTTGGGTATAACAAAATCTCTCTTCCACATAATAGCAGGCTTATTCAGAAACTAGAATTTGAGAGTCTGGGTTTTGCAATTGACAGAGGCTTAACAGGCATGAAGCCATTCCATGCCAAGGATCATATTGAAATCAACCATCTCTAACTCAATCAAATCAGCAAGAGTATCCCTATGAGAGATGGACACCACACAAGCTCAATAGACTCTCTCGGCTCGAATGGACTCACCAATAGGAGTAGAAACAGAAAATCACTCAAGCAAGCACTCAGGAAGGATCTCAAATCTACCATCCATATGTGGCGTCACAAAGGAACAAGTCAAAACCGAATCAAATAAAGCTTAGCAATGAAAGGTAAACATTCAAAGCATACCTCCCACAATATCTAGTACAACCTCTTCGTCTTATCAATTCCCTATTGCATATAGCCTATCGCATGTACCTGGTCTAATACCTCTCTTGTTACTTCTCATTGGTGGTGCTGTGACTGAAGATTGGGCCTTATTGCCCTACATCGGGCACTCCCTATGAAAATGGCCTGGTTGGCCACACTTGTAACAACTATTCAATCCATCTCTACAATATCCCAGGTGCATCCTACCATACTTCCCACAAGGTAGCTTCTTTTTTGAGCCAAGGGTCATATTGGTATGAGACCCCTGTGCTCTACTGACCTTGGAACTTTTGATCATTACTAGTATACGCGGCTGGTGACTGGATGAAGATATTGCGCAACTAGTGACCTCTTCTGGAAGTAAGACTTATCTCTCTTACTCTTCTTAGGATGATTTGATTCAGGCCCTATTGACTTGGCCTTCTTACTCAGATGCTCCTCTCTAGCTCTCTTCTTATGCTCCTCAATTTGCTGGGCATAGAACATAACTTTGAAAATGTCTATACTTGGGATCAGTAATGCTGCTTCACTCTTTCTTAACATGTCTACCCAACCCGGAGAGAAATTTCCTCATCCTTGCTCTCATATACTAGACCATCTCTAGGGAATACATAGATAAATTTCAAGCTATTCTCTTTAACAACTAGTAGCTCCTATTTCAAATTCACGAACTCCTCAATCTTGGCCTCCCTTAACTCCTGGGGAAAGAAGTTATCAAGGAAGGCACTCTATAACTTATCCCAAACAGCAAGCTTAACATCCTCACCTTGAATTTCCCCTTACTGATGAAATGACCCCAAAAGGTGCCCGAAAACGTGCCTCGGAAGTTCCTAAATCTTGTTTTCTGTGCATCTAAAAATTTGTTTATAATTTAAAAATCCAACTTCATATTCTTATTTAGGCGGTCAAATTGAGTAGGAAATGGGTTTAACCTGAATTTTAGAGCAACTGTATCAAAATTTGAAAATCACAATAAATGCTATTTAGGAGGGTCAACTTTGATGGGACATATCTCTTAGCATACAAAGAATTTAGTGGCCAACGAACTACTAACTTACAGAACTTTCAATTAGCTTTCAAATATAGTTCATTTCACCTTATTTTGAGTTCGGATGAAGGCTTTATGCACAATTTTGTAAAACTCATCCGTGCAGAAAATGCAGATTTCCAGTGAGCATCCGCATCACCTCCGCGACACAGACCAGTGTTATTTTGGCCTTGTTTTTTTGATTTCATCCAAGACTTTCAAATCTTGGGCCCAAGGGTTCCCGTACATGTTTTTACCTATACTTAGCCTTATTTCACCCTCATATCATCCTTAATATTCCCTAATATCCTCTCAAACACTTAGAATCAAACTTCACCCTAAATTCAAGTCCCAAACTCAAGGCCAATCTCAAGGATTTCTTCAAGGATCTCACCCCAAGCTTCAAATCTGCATTAAAGTCTTCTTCAAGAACTTCACAAAAGCTATGGTATGTGGTGTTGAACCATTGGGTCCTTCCACCCATGGTGCCTAAACCCTCTTTTACTTAACAATGCATGATTTAAAGTTGATTTTGCATGTGAGTCTTGCATATTGAGAAATTTACTGTAAAGTGATTTTAATACATGAAAGTATGGTTGTTTAAGCATGTCTTGAGATTAAAATCTTTGATCTAATGTTGTAATTGATAAGGATTTTTGAGATAAATGTCTTGGGGTGTTGAAAGGTGTTGATTAAAGATTTAGTCACTGATTTTTCTGCATGATTTCATCTTTAAATTGCAAGCTCTTTTTCCCCCATTACACACCCCCAAGGTGTTTGATAAAATGTCCGTTTATGGTTTCTTGATGAATTAAAGGTCCAAACCATAAGATATGATATGAATGATATTATGATGACGAAATAATCTTATGTATATGTTTATTCCTGCATGAGATATTGCATTAGAGCCTTTGATGAATCCTATATAAAGTGTTGCATACACTATGCTAGATTCAAGAGGAAAAGAGCCCGGGTAACCATGCCAGGGGCTTATACTCCGTCACCATGGATGTTTGAGGTGTGACCATCATTAATTATGCGAGGGGTTTATACCTAGTCACTATGTATGGCGGGGTGCGACCACCATCAACCATGCAAGTGGTTTATACGTCATCACCATGGATGGTAGGGTGCGACCACCATCAACCACCAAAAAGGGGTTTATACCTTGGATAGCATGCTTGGTCTCATTCTTCACATATGATATTATATATGAACATAATTTTATTAAGTATGTTTTACTTATGCATTGATCATACATGTCATATTGCTATATTATGCCTATTACCTATCGTTATGTATTTTGGATTATAATGATTATCTCTTGTTGTATTGTATATGTGCATACTTAGTACATTCAAACATACGAATGCATACTCTTGCCTATATGATATCACCATGTAGGGACTGGAGATCCTATTGTTTCTTCTTGATGCTAGATGAATTGTTCAAGTTAGCTTTTGGTGAGTCCTCCATTCTGGGGATAAGGACTATTCTCTCACGTTTGCATGTCTTGGCCCCCGCCATTATCTATGTAGTAGATGTATTGTTCGACAAAGCTATGTAATTATGTTGTGCGTTGATTCTATTATCTCTTGAATCTATGTTACGACAAGTTCTTCCTTAGCCCCTTTTTGCCTTTATTTCCATTCTTCAAATATCATTTAATTATTTTCATGACCAAGAATTTGTAATGATATGCTATGAGGCTTGTTTGGGGTTCCTTCGGGGTCCTCATTTTGTCGGTCACGTCTAGACCCTATGCTTGAATCATGATTAAGATGGTATCATAGCACTAGGTTGATAGATCCTCGGAGTCCAACACTCCATGTCGATTAGAGTCTTATTCATGCTTGTGTTGTGCACCATAACTATGAGTAGGATGCTTTAAGACATTTTAGGAAATGTTTCCCTTCTTCATGGTCTATGTCGTGCTTTAGAAGTGTGATAGCTCTTTCACCTCTAATGAATTATCTTTGCTCCTTTAATTGATCATGTCGTTTCAAGGAGGAAGGCGAAGGAAGGTAAGTAGAAGGTTTTGATTTTAATGGATCCTAATTTCGCTGATTCTTCTCTATTATTTTGTTTGATAGTGGGGCTTCTTGTGTGCCTAAGTGGTTGTGTAGATCTTTGGTGTCTATTCTCTTTGGTTGGTTATATAGTTGCTAGAATGTTCACAGGTGTTGGCCCGGATTTGTTTTGCATTAGGCCTTGCTTTGTGGCTTGTTGGGTTTGATGTGGTGGATGTTGATGTTGTACTTGGGATGGAATAATTGTATACATGTTGTGTCTCCATGGATGGTGGGACCCATAGAGTTAGGATCCAACTCCCTAATGAAACCGTCTTTGGGTGGGAGGTTGTCAAGTGATAGCAAGGGAGGTAGTTCCATTCTTGACTTAAGGTACAATTGGTCTCTAAGGGGTTGCATTTTTCATTTTGTGAGAATTAAAGATGTTGAATCTAAGTTAGTTGTTTATACAATTGTCATTGGTGATAGATGAGGCCTTGAATGTCCCTTATCGATGTTTAAAGTTACAGAAATGTCTTTTGGTTGACTAGCACATCGGTTATGCCGATAAGTCTCATGAGTAAGATCTCTAGTCCTTTTCCTAATAGGTTTATGGTAGTTTTTGTGATGAGAATGAGGTTCGTTCCCTAATGAGATAGTGCATGTGAATCATTTGAGGGTAGTATTATGGGTTCAAGGAAGAAGGTTGGGTGCTGAGTGGGTTGGATGGGAATTTTGGTGATAAGAGATTTCCTTCCTACATTGTGTGGTACCAGGTGATGGTATTAAGGTGGACTTTACTAAGACGAAGGTGATTAGAGAGTAGCCTAGACCTTAGACTTCACCCGATATTAGAAGCCTCTTGGGTTAGTGGGCTATTTCCGCGGATTGTGAGTAGATTCCCTTCTATTGTTGCCCCGATGACTTAACTGACCCTAGGTAAGTCCATATTGTGACCAACATTTTGATTAGGGTGATTTGATAGGTCCGTGAGTGGCTATTTCTTGTGTTATCCCTTGGTGCTAGTAGGATTCATATGTATATGGGTTTCATTCATAGGTTCCTTTCACCAATGAAGCCTAATCTTCCTTTTTATGAAAATTATATGATTTCAAGATGTATTTCTTATGGGTATCTATTATTATGAAATATGAGCATGAAATATGTTAGGATTTTGTTTAATATTATTGATTATGCATAAATATCTATTTTGAGCTTATACTAAGAAGTGATATTTCTCTATTGAGACTATACATGATGCAAGTTATGAAATCTATGGACTATTATGAAGTTTTCATATTATTTACAAGTAATCCATGATGGGGTTTTACCATCATGTTGGTGGGCTGATTTACATTACTTTAAGATGCATTGATTTCACTGTTTCGTGATTATACTCTTGCATTTTACATGATTTGAACATGTTCTCATATGCGCCCACCAAGTATTTGATGAAATGCCAAGTAAAGAATTTTCAAGATATGTGCATGTTTTACAAGTCAAGTGACTTCATGATGAATATTAGTTATCAAGTATGTTATGAATTCATGAAATTATTTATGATTATGCAAGTATGAAGTTAAGCCCTTTTCAAAAATTTATTTTCGAGAAAAACCTACGTGGATTTTTACTTATTGTAATTTTGGATTTGAATATTATAACTCCTAAAATTCTATTGATCCATGGGTTGTGTTTATTTGATAATTTTAATGTGACTTAAACCGCTGTATGCAGATTTACTTTGGGTTTATGAAGTTACAAGTATGCATGTTCCCCTTTTGAAATTATTTATGCATGAGAGATTACACTATGGATTGAAATATGGAATTAATTATGTTTTCACTTCAACTTCATAATATAAATATTGATTTTAAATAGAGACTTAACCACTAATGTCATTTCCTCATTGTTCATATATATGTGTTCATGTACACGGGTTATTTTATGGATTATTTATGTTATGGATAAGTCCAATTTCGTTTTATGGTATCATTTTGATAAAAGGTTGGTTATGACAATATTGTGATCACATATATGTCTTTAATTTTGTCTCTTTAAGCATTTTGAGTGCTTGCACCATTTTTTATATGAATGGGTCATTCCTATGCATGAGTATTATGACTATGAAATTATGATTTTTGCATTTGAACCTAAGTATGAATTATTATGAATGGTGTTTGTCTTTTAAGCCCAATTGTGCATTGAAAAGATTTGGAAAATGATTATTGCCTCTTTGAGTGTATGTACATGCATATTATAAGTATTCTAGTGGGATGATGACTTAGCTTGTTGTGATAAGGTTCTTTGGGTAGTTTGGGCTACTTACATAGCATGTTTCTAATGAGTGTAGAACTTGAAAGGTTGTGATATGATGGGTAAGGATAGACAATCTATTTAGTTAATTACAATGGGTTAGTCATTTCTCTAAGATTAATCTTTGGGTCGGGTTTTGCCTCCAAGAGAGGATGAAGATAGATGATATCCCTGGTGTCTTTTCAGATTAGGAGTGAGCATTATGAGTGTTGGTGGTGATGTTTGGTTGATTTATGCATTGGGCATGTCATGGGCTTCATGAATAGTGTCTTAAAACCCTACCTTGATATGTTTGTGGTAGTCTCTAGTGATGAGGTATCGATTCATTTAGAGCTTGTGAATTATTTAGGGGTAGTGTTGCAAGCCTTGGAGGATGAGAGGTTGTTTGCTAAATATGATAGGTGGGCATTATAGGTAGCAAGAAGATGGTTAGATCCCCTTAAGGAATATGGTATGAACGCGCATTAGCTTTCCCGGTTAGGTTAGTGTTGTGACCGATGCCCTAAGTAGCCTAGCAAGTGTTGATGATGATGGCAAAGAGGCGGCTTGAGCAGTCCATTGTTTGGTTAGGTTGAGGGATTAGGTTAGAGAAAGTTGAGCATGGTAATATAGAGTTCTTAATGTCTCCAAATCTTCGTTGGTTATGGAGATCTAGATTAAGCAAGGCCTCAATTTCGCCCTATTAGAGTAAAAAGTTTCAGGTGAGGGAATGATAGAGTGTAGGTTGTCTCCCAAGGGGGAGATGGTGGTTCATGGTACCAAGTAGGTTTGGTGTATTTAAGATTGACTATTCAATTGAGGATTGTGAGTCCTTATATAGTTTAGAGGGAGATTAGTGAGGTTACATAAGTTTGGGAATTACCTATGGATGTAGATATGGTTGATCCAGCTCTTCATGCTTCTAGGTGGATGTGACGTGTTGGTGACTTTAGTGTTATAGAACACTTTGAGGTTATAAGTGTTAAGGAGGGTAAGTTAGCTTAAGAGAAGGCCCCGGTCGGGATGTTGGATGGATGAGTAGAGAAGTTGATTGATAATGATGTAGTGTTCTTCAAGGCCCCTTGGGAAGAGTTTTCTATTCGTATGTCTCTAGGTGAGCTAGAGCGGGCATGGAGGAGCAATATATGTATCTCTTTCACTATATTCAAGCTTATGATGACATGCCAAGTACTTTCTATGATTCCAAGTCATATGTTTCAACCCCTATGACATTCATGTGCATTCGTGTTTAAGTTGGCAATTTATGATGATTTCACACTTATAATGGGATTTTTGAAAGTGATGTTTAAAATGTAATGTTGCATTCATTTTGGATCCAATTTGCTCGTGATTATTCTTGTCTTGTACGTCTCTTCTACATTCGGGAATGAATGTTCCCAAGGGAGAGATATTGAAATGACCATACAAAGTGCGCCAAAACGTGCCTCGGAAGTGGCTAGAATCTTGTTTTCCAGATATCTAAAATTCTTTTTTGGAATGTTGAATATCCAACTTCATATTCTTGTTTAGGGGGTCAAATTGAGTTGGAAATAGGTACCGTATCAAAATCTAAAAATCGCAATAAATGCTATTTAGGAGGGTCAACTTTGAAGGGACATATGTTTCAGCATACAAAGAAATGAGTTGCCTACGATCTACAAACTTAAATCCCTTTGAATTAGCTTTCCAATTCACTTCATTTCACCTCATTCTGAGTTCGAATGAAGGATTTGTGCTCATTTTTGTATAACCCATTCGTATAGAAAATATAGATTTTGCAGTGAGCATCCACGATGCCTTCGTGACCCGAACCAGTGTTATTTTGGCCCTGTTTTTTTTATTTCAGTCCAAGACATTCAAGCCTTGGGTCCAAGGGTTTTCATACGTGTTTTTATTTATACTTAGTCTTATTTCACCCTCATATCATCCTCAATATTCCCCAATATCCTCTCAAACACTTAGACTCAAATTTCACCCTAAATT
>JAABOM020081749.1:0-31724 GCA_011800125.2 Solanum clarkiae | reverse complement strand
ATTGAGCGCACAATTATAAATAATTATGTAAATATTACTATTTTCATATCATCAGATTTATAAATGTCATTCTTTTATTTCTATCGCATGATGCAAATCAACTTTATTCTATTTGACAATAATAGTAGACAAGATAATTGAACGTACTTCTGATTTCATATATGTACTTTTTCTCTCATTTGGTGTCCCATTTTAGCATTGGAGCTCTGGCTAAATTTGAATCGCTCACTTTAAGTCCTATTTAGGGGTAGAGTCCCCAACGAGATTTTTTCCAAACTAATGTCTCGAAAAAGAGGCCTCTAATCAAGAATGGAGCAGTCTCACTACTCTTGAGAGAAGTTTCAAGTGTTGAAGACTAGATTGACTATAACACTAGTTTTGACTTTGCCCGACGGGACGGAAGGCTTTGTGATATACTGTGATGCATTTAGTGTTGGACTGGGTTATGTGTTGACATAGAGAGGGAAGGTGATAGCCTATGCTTCGAAACAATTCTAGATTCATGAGAAGAACTATCCAACTCATGATGAAGGCGAGGTTAATGTTTAGAATGGGTCTGCTTCATCTTTAGTGCCAGAGGTAAAGAAAAAACAAGACCAAGATCCTGTCTTACTCCAAATGAAAGAAGTTGTCCACAAGAAGAAGGTGATGGTCTTCTCCAAAGGGGGATATAGTGTGTTGAGATACCAGAGTAGATTATGTGTTCCTGATGTTGATGGTGTTCGAGAAAGAAGCATGGATGAATCTCACAATTCTAGATATTCTATTCATCCTGGCTCCACCAAGATATACCATGACTTGAGGAAAGTCTATTGGTTGAATTTTAGTTTGTTTCGAAGTGTCCCAATTGTCAGTAGGTCAAGGTTGAACATCAAAGGCCAAGTGAATTGGTTCAGATCTTTGAAATTCCTGAGTAGAAAGGGGAGAGGATCAACACAGATTTCATTATCAATTTTCCAAGGTCCCAAAAGCAACATGATTCGATATGGGTGATTGTGGATAGGATGACCAAATCAACTCACTTCTTATAAGATAAGATGACTAATACCACAGAAGATAATGCCAAGTCGTACATTCGTGATATTGTAAGGTTGCATGGAGTTCCTTTGTCTATTATCGCGGATAGAGGAGAGCAATTCACCTCCCAATTTTGGAGATCTTTTCTGAATAGATTGGGTACCAAGGTAAATCTGAGTACATCCTTCCACCCTCAGACAGATGGTCAAGCAGAGCACACCATTAAAACTTAGGAGGATATGTTAAGGGCCTACGTCCTTAACTTCAAAGGGAATTGGGATGACCACTTGTCGTTGATCAAATTTGCATATAACAATAGTTATTATGCAAGCATTCAAATGGCCCCTTATGAAGCTTTGTATGGGAGAAGATGTAGATCACCGATTGGGCAATTTGAGGTTGGAGAAGCTGAGTTGATTGGACTTGGACTTGTCAACCAGTCCATAGAAAGGGTAAAGGTTATTAGGGAGAGGTTGAAGACTACCCAGAGCTGCGAAAAGTCTTACACTGATGTGAGAAGAAGGGACTTAGAATTTGAGGTAGATGATTGGGTTGTACTTGAAAGTGTCAACTATGAAGGGTGTCATGAAGTATGGAAAGAAAGAAAAGTTGAGTCCTAGCTATATCTGTCCCAATCAAATTGCGAGGAGAATTGGGAAGGTCGATTATGAGTTAGAATTGCCTTCTGAGTTAGACGGGATTCATCCAGTGTTCCACGTTTCGATGTTGAAGAAGTGCTTCAGAGACCCTACTTTGGTAATACCTGTTGAGAGTGCCGTAGTAAATGATAGCCTATCCTGTGACACCCCAGGAGGGTACCCATGGCTTGGCCGACACCCAGAGTCTATTACTATTCCCCAAGCGAACAACTTGGCCTCTTCACAATCATTCAATCAATAAGCTCTACTATCAGTGGAAGACATAAAGTATGTAAATGGGCATATCTATCTAATCTCAAATAATAATATAAATGAAAGGCTAGTAGAAAGAACTAGATCGCAATCTTAACAATGAACATTTGACTCTAGTCTATGAAGCCTCTATCGCTATCAGGTGGTGCTAATGATAGACCCATGGCTACCTCAATCAAAATAAACTGAAGAAAGTCTAACTCCAAAGCATGATGAAAATAAAAGTAATGAATCCTCCAAAGTAGGGGAGACTCACCAATCAGCTGAACGTCCAAGATTCCTCAATGATGCACCAATTGATGATCTCTAATCCCTGTATCGGCATCACAAAATGATTCCGCGCCAAGTGGCGCCAGTACGTGGAATGTACGGTATGCAAAATAGCCTAATGAAATCAAAACAGATAGAATAATACAGAAACGACAATCAACTCTGAATAATAACAATCAACATGTTAAGTGTCCATCAAAGAAAGAATAAAGAGTAGACAAATGACCCATCTAACCCATAAAACCTCATCAATCAAATCAAACTCATCTCAAAAGTACTCAGCTCATCACATGTCATCTCATCTCATCTCATCTCATTTCATCTTAAATCAGAGTAATCAAGGTGGGAAACTTTTTGGAGTTTCTCTTATCTGACAACAATCACTTACGAGCTAGTGATTTACAACAATCATGCTAATTTTTCCATAACTATTCCGTACTTGCCAGGTGGGGAACGAATCAAATCCACTAGGGACCATCGATAAATCAAACTAGTAATCTATTATTTCAAGGACTCTATCAAGAGGGAACTATAATGAGATGTAAGGGTTCTAATCCTCACCTATGCTTGGCCACATAGTTTATCAAGTGCGAGTTGGATTAACACTTACTCTTTCGGTGCTTGATACTCCTCCCAAGGCTTAATGCTCATAAGAAAATCAATCCAATCCAATCATCTAGATCAACTCATCTTAAATCAGCCTCGTGGAGACACATTCATCATTCAATCAATCTCATAGGGACTTTTATCATCTCATCAATTAACATTTCAATCAATAGCTCGAGGCTTAGAACATTCATTAGGGAACAATTGAATAGACAAATTATTAGAGTTCAATTAGGAAGACTCATGGACTATCAAATACTATCAACCTATCATCATCGCACATTCACATTCACAATCTCTATCAACATTCTCAATCAAGGCACTAGACTCAATTCCTGTCTTCGTTCGTGCAATCTATATGAAATAATAAGTAGGGTTTATGCAATAATTCATGTAAAATATTCAATTCAAGAAAACAAGTTTGTTATGATCATCAACATATGAAAATACATGTAATAAATATAATTTCTCAAGAAAATAATCAAGAATCATGTATGAAACTCAAGAACTTTCATCTCAGTTGGAAGATCATCTATGTGGTACATGAGAGAATAATCTCATGCTTTTAGTTTAGCCTTACTGAAATGCCCCAAAATGTGCTTTAGAAATGCCCATAAACGTATTTTTCATATATCTCAAAATTTGTGTGTGATATAAAAAATATGACTTCATAATCTCGACCAGGGAGCAAAATTAAGTGGGAAATGGGTATAAACCGAATATTAGAGAACCCGTAATGAGAAATAAATTTCATAAATTTTCAAATTTCATTGTGCATCCGTGACCAGGCTGCGACGCAGACCAGGTGCGAATCAGTGAAAAAGTGTCCTTCGCGTTAGGTTTGTGTCGAGAACCAGACACGGAATAGTACAAGTTTTTCATTAATTTTTCTATGTCAGCCAAGGGCATTGCGTGAAAACACCTATACTTAGTCATTTTTCAATTCTATATCACTAAAAATACTCACAAAAATGTCTCCAAGACTTAACCAAATATCTCATTCAAATTTCAAGAATTTCAAGCTTAACTTTGGAATTTAAGGTTCTCTTCAAGCCCTAAGTTCTCTTCAAGCTCATCTCAAGAAAACCTAAGTTTGAGGTATGTGAGTTTCATCCATTGGGTCCTTTCACCCATGGAGCCCAATATTCCTTTTATGAAAATTATATATTTTTAAGTTGTATTACCTATGGGTATCTCTTATTATGAATTGTGAGCATGAATTATTTTGAGGTTTTATGAAATATTGATTGATTATTCATGCCTATCTAATGCAAGATAACATGATTTGATTATATCTAATGAGACCATGCATGTTTTGAGCAATAAAACTATGATCTATTATGAGATTTGATGATGGATTTCAAGGTAACCTACATATGAGTTTCACTATATGTTGGTGGGTTGATTTGCATTAAGTTTATGTATCTTATTTCACTCTCGAATTGCATGATTTTGAACTAGTATCATGAACACGCGAAGTGTTTGATAAAATGTTAAGTCAAGGATTCTCAAGTTATTGATGATCTATTTCATGATTTACAAGTCAAATGACTATATGATGATTAAGATCTTTCAAGTATGTATTGAATTCATGAAAAGTATCTATGATGTTACAAGCATCAAGTTAAGCCATATTTCGATATTTTTACCTCTTGTGAGCAATTCATGTTAAAGCAACGGTTCATGTATGATTATGATCTACTCTCATGTTTCAAATTAGGCTCACTATTAGAGGTCAAGCATGGTTATGAGCTACTAAAGTCAGGTTCTTACAAGCTATTCATGTTATAATTAAAGTATGATAATTTCAAGTATTTCATAGGATTAGACTTAGCACAAATGGATTGGATGTTAGCGTGGACTATATTCAAAGGTCCATACTCTTTTCCTTAAACTATGTACCAACGTAGGATTATGTTTTACCCTTGCTATACTAGTGGATCCATATTATGTAAATTATCATGAAATCCACCCCAAAATGGGACGGGTTCTCATAAGAGGGGTTACTTCTCTAAAATGGGACGGGATACCCTAAGGTGAAGTATGTTTACTTGAGCTAGTAGACCACCTCTTTATCGATGAGTGGTAATCATCAGGATTCCAAGTTGTAGCTCACTTGGTCTTACTCATGTTGGTTAGGGTCTTTTCTAACACATGTATTATGCTCTATGCAAGTTGAATGATGTACAAGCATGTTTTACTTCAAGCATTGATCATGCATTCCATATTGAAATTATACTTATCTAGTGCTTAATATTATGCATTTTTGACTATATTGGCTTATGTCTTGTTGCATTGCATCCTGCATACTTAGTACATTCAAAAGTACTAATGCATACTGTATGCCTATATGATATTACCTTGTAGGGATCGGAGCACCATTTGATCATCCTCCACATGGCTAGTACGATCCTTTGAAGCAAGCTTTAGTGAGTCCTCAAGACTGAGGACACTATCTTTTATTTCTCTTGCTATTTCGAGGTTTGTTTGTATTGAACATTAATTACTATGATGGTGAGCTCAGAAAGTGTCTTGTGCCCTGCTCCATTCCATGTTAGATATGTTGTTGGATATGATCATGTACTTATGCTTGAGTTTGACTATTTAATGCTTTAATTATTATAAAAGACTTCCCTTAGTCCCATTTCCCTTTTTATTATATCTCTCTTCGTTAAAAGACATCCCTTCGAGTTCCCATTCACCACGTCACATCTAGACCATAGGCTTGGTTCGTGACAAACTTTGTATCAGAGCACTAGGTTATTAATGGTCCTGAGAATCCAACACATTGCGTCGATTAGAGTCTTATTTATATTTGTGAAGTGCACCAAAACTGTGAATGGGAGGCTATGACGTGTTTTAGGGAATGTTTCACTTCTTCATAGTCTATATTATGCTTTAGATGCAAGTGTAATGCTTTTTCCCCTAGCGAATTATCTTTGCTATTCTAGATCACTCCGATTCCAAGAGGGAGACTAAGGAGAGTCCATACACCCAAGCTGCAACCGGCCCCTCCCGCTCCTCAATCTCCTCAAGGTGGAAGGGTAGGCCAAGATGAGTTCCGAGATGCCATAGCAATGTTGGCTCACGCTATGACCAACCAAACCAACCAAGGGGACCAAGCCCCTCATACTCCCACTCCGATTTCTAGGGTGAGGGATTTCACTAGAATGAATCCATCAGAGTTTCCATGGATCCAAGACGAATGAGGATCCCCAAGAGTTTATAGATGAGGTGTACAAGGTGTTATCCATCATGAGGGTCAATTCAGAGTAAAAGGCAGAGTTGGCAGCCTACTAACTCAAAGGGGTGGCTCAAATTTGGTTTAAACAATGGAAGTTGGAGAAGGGGAATGATGATGCTATCCCTTGGGAAGAGTTCAAAGCCATATTACTCAATCATTTCTTTCCTATTGAACTAAGCATGGCTAAGATGATGGAGTTTATGAACCTTAAGAAAGGTTCTATGAGTGTGAGGGAGTGTGTCCTCGAGTTGAACCAACTCTCCAAGTGCAAATCTTTTGGGTCTATTTGGTTAGATTCTCATGGTTTCCATAACTCCAAGTTGTGGGTTTAGCCACTCATGCTATAGGAAGACAAAGTAACTATGAATTGAGAAAACAAAATTAATCTCATACCGAAATAGATTGAAGTACAAGCAAACCCAATTTGTATTGAGAATCACGAGGTTGAAAGATACAATGAATCCAGATGTGTACTCTCTTCTCCAATATTCATTCTCCAAATATAAAACCCTAGAAATGCTCTAATTTGTGCTCTCTACTCTATCTTCTGAAAAATTTAATAGAAACTATGAAAAACTGCACTTAATGACCTAATATTTACTATTTATAGTATTTACAAACAAGTCCCTAAATAAATTAGAAAAATTGGTTGGCGGCTGCTACAACTCACAGTTACAACTCGTACTTGGGTGTACAAGTCGTAATCGGGCTTCTATGTTCATATTCTTGGATCTTGGACTTCAATGCTACGAAACATCTTTACGAGTCATACTCTGATCTATGATTCGTATCGTCCTCTCGTGGTCCACATCTGTAGAACTTGGTGCAATACTAGAAAACACTGCAAATTTCTATGAAACCCCCCAGTACGACTCGTAGAGTGAACTACGAGTCGTAAAGAGGTCTCGTGTCACTGAACCTCAAATCTTCAGACTTTCAACCAACACTAGAAATTCCTATCAAACCAACTCTATGACTCATACATAGCCTACACTTATAGAGAAGTCTGCCAAAATAAGGAAAAGTTTGCAATCTTCCCAAAATTGTGCCAACCCACTTTTCCTGCAAAAACAAACCAAAAAACACATAAAACCTATAAATGTCACATTGAGAACACAAAAAATCTCATATTTAGGCATCAAATGTGTTGTATTTCGACAACACATTAGGTACCCACACCATCACAAGATCAGATAGCTATTTAGCAAACCAAAGCACATCGGTGCATGTGACAACACAACTATCACGTGCAAGGGAATATCAATAGCCCACAATCACTGAACAAGTAAAATGCTAATAATGCAATGCAAGTGCCCTCATAGAAAAAAGTCTTGTTTTTGACACTCACTGATGATTTCATATTTAGCTTTGGGACTGTGCAAAAGCACTCACTCTCACAAAAGATATTCATGCATGATGACTAATACTATAGGCTTGCCCCTATACTCATGAAGTAGACCTTTAACTAATTGGATTAGGATCACTTTAGGACCTTCTAGGCTTGTAACATAGGCTCATAGGCTTTGATATGATATTTTGGGAAATAGTGAATAATAAGCCCTTCTTAAAACTGCATTTTTCCTCACTTTTGCCTTACCAACTTTATCATTTTCACCTTATTCTCCCTTTTTCCTTATTCAAGCTTTTCTAGGTGCTTTTATCTCATTTTTTAACTTTTGCCTTACTTTTACATTTCATTATGCTTTTTTTAGCTCAATCTAAGGCATCTTTCATTTTTCTTACAGCCGATACGTGAATTTTCTTCTTTTTCTTCTTTTTCCTAACTCACTTCCTTATTTTTGTGCTTCTCTTTTACACTGGCCATCCTCAACTTAGGCTTTTAGCCTGAAGTGAAGTACACAATTCCTATTCCCCGAACCAAGGCCACTTTTAGTAGGCATCCTCAACTTAGGCTTTTTTCCTAAGTCAAGGTTCACAATGATCAAGGAAAGACTATGGCCAATATCAAGGTTTTTTACACTAGACAAGGTTAAGTTAATTAGGTGTTTTAGAATGAATTGGTACATGTAAGACTCAAATATTTCGAACAAGGGATAAAACTTCATTTGGTTGGTCATTTTAGGATAAAGTGGACTAATTAAAAAATAAAGGCCTAAGAACCCTTTCAAATCCATTTAATCTACAATCTAATTTTAGAGTAATAGGGCAAGTTCTGAATTAGCCCAAAATACATGAATCTGGCAAAATAAGCTCACACTCACATGACATTGCACACATTATCAACAAGAAACTCACGGATCATGCTTTTATCTCCAAATTACCCTCACTTATCAGAACAGATATTGCCAAACATCTAAACATGCATGGTTGTCATCTAATTACTAATCAAAAAAAATTTTGTGGGCACCATTTTCCAAATCAAAATATAAAAACATGTTATACGCCATAGGTTTTAGTATTATATGCTATAAATATTATATAAATATCCTAAATGTACTGGTTCAACAAAAATTAGATATCCACAAGGAAAAAAAAGAACACTAGCAAGAAAACCTCAGTATCAAAATTTGGGGTAGTTATGGACCATAACTACTCAAACTTTACTATGGACCATAACTAGCCACAACCCATCGAAAAAGGTGTGCATTGTCCTCAATGCCTAAAATCAAACAAAAAACATAATATGAGGGGTCAAAAACATACTTGGGCTCTTAAGCGCCATGGCCCACCTTGAGTTGCCTCCCAAGCAAAGCCTGATTTATTATCGCGGCACGACATAGCTATCATGAGTACTCAGACTTCCTCAAGATGCCATTCTTCAACCATCTTCATCTTCTCCACCTTTCAAAGGTATGAGAAGACTCTTTTGCCATTTATTTTGAAAGTACCTCTATTGTGTCTCTCCAATTCAATGGACCCATGATCAAAGACGCGTGCTACCCAAAAGGGTCCCAGCCATCTGGATTTGAGCTTCTTGGGGAATAACTTTAGTCTAGAATTGAAGATTAGCACTAAGTCCCCCAGTGTGAATTGGTGGTTTTCTATGTGGTAGTCATGTTGTACCTTCATTCTTTGCTTATATAAGGCTGATCTCTTATATGCTTTCAATCGAAATTAATCAAGCTCATGGAGTTGGCTCAATCTAGAGGTTATTGCATCAGTCCCATCCAGATTCAACTTCTTCAATCCCCAAATTGCTTTATGCTTAAGTTCCACTGGCAAATTACATGCCTTACCAAAGATAAGTTTATATTATGAAATTCCTAGGGAGGTGTTGAATGCATTCTGGTATACCCCTAATGCATCATCCAGCTTCTATGACCAATCTGTTCGGTTTGCATTCACAATCTTGGATAAAATCTATTTAATTTCCGACTTGACACATCCACTTGCCCACTCATTTGGGGATGATAAGGCGTTTCCACCTTATGTTTCATTCTATACTTTTCAAGAAGAGCTTTAGAAAGTTTATTATAGAAGTGAGAACCTCCATCACTGATGATAGTCCAAAAAGTACCAACCCTCAAAAAGATGTTCTTTTATAGAAATGATATAACACTTTTACCCTCATTGTTAGGTAGAGCCACGGCCTCCACCCACTTTGATACATAATCCACAATAACTAAGATATACTTGTTTCCATATGAGCTAACAAATGGTCCTATGAAATCTATCCCCCACACATCAAACAACTCAATAACCAAAATAGGATTTAGAGAGAGCTCATGCTTGCGAGTAACCCCACCTTCTCTTTGGCTTTGATCACAAGCTTTGGCATAGTTGTGGGTGTCTTGGTGGATAGTGGGCCAATAGTAGCCACATTATAGAATCTTGTGGGATATTAAAATCCCACTATGATATCTACCCACCAATGACGAGTGGCATGCCTTAAGTATGCTCATCATTTAAACCTCAGGAACATAATGACGAATAATCTCATCAGCACATACATGGAATAAGTATGGGTCATCCCAAAAGTACTTCCTCATATCGTGTATAAACTTTCGACATTGATGTGTGTTTAAGTCGGTGGCATGATATCACTTACCAAGTAATTTGCATAATCTACAAACCAAGGTATTGGATCATGCAATACAGAAAACACTCTCTCATCAGCGAAAAAATCATTATCTCCAATATATCGTCAAACTTCATCATTGCCCTATCTTCCAATCTAGATAGGTGACCTGCGACCAGATTCTCTATCCCTTTTCTGTCAATGACATCAAAGTTGAACTCTTGCAAGAGAAGCACCCATATCATCAACCATGGGTTTGCATCCTTTTTAGCCATCAAATATTTAAGTGTTGAGTGTTCTGTATGCACCACTACTTTGGCTCACAATAGATATGGCCTAAACTTTTCGAATGCAAAAACCAATGTCATAGTGTATTTTTTCTAAGCCATATTTAGGGCTTTGCTAGCATAATATATGGGATGTAATATCTTCTCTTTGCACTATCCCAATACCACACCTAGAGCAACGTCACTTGCATCACACATGATTTCAAAGGGCTTCGACCAGTCTGGAGCCATAATAATAAGTGATGAGATCAACCTCTTCTTTAACTCTTCAAACACTTGCATATGCATCATCAAATACGAACTTAGCATCTTTCTCCAATAATTTGCACAATGGGGTGTAAAATTTTAGAGAGGTCATTTATAAACATTCTATAGGTTCCTGCATATCCTAAGAAACTCCTAACACCTTTACTAAGATAGGTGGTGGAAGCTTCTCAATCACCTCAGCTTTAGCTCTATCAACCTCAATGCCTTTACCAAATATCGTATGACCCAACACAATATCCTCTTTCACCATGAAATGACACTTTTCCCAATTTCGAACCAGATGACTTTATATACATCTTTGCAAAACATCATGTAGGTGTGCCAAGAAATCCTAGAATGAGTTTCCAACCCCATTAAAGTCATCCATCAACACTTCAATAGTACTCTCCACCATGTCTGAGAAGATGAACATCATGAATCTTTGAATTGGTGCTAGGGCATTACACAACCCAAATGGTACCCTCTTGAATGCAAAGGTGCCATAGGGGCATGTAAATGTTGTACTCTCCTGATCCTTCGAAGCAATAATGATCTAATTATAACCGGAATACCCATCAAGAAATTAGTACTACCCCTTTTCTTCTAATTTTTCAAGTATCTGATCCATAAATGGCATAGGAAAGTGATCCTTCTCTGTCGAGGCATTGAGCTTTCAATAATCTATGCACACCCTCCATCCTATGACTGGCCTCACTGGGATTAATTCATTGTTAGCATTAGATACCACTCTGATACCCCCTTTCTTTTGAACACACTGCACTGGGCTCACCCATCCACTATAAGGAGTTGGGTAGATTACTCCTGCATCAAATAATTTAATGATCGCTTTGCATACAACCTCTTGCATATGAGGGTTTAGGCACCTTTGATGCTTAATGCTCGGCTTGTAGTCCTTGACTAATTGGATTTTATATGTACATACCATAGGAGGGATACCAATAATGTCTAATACTCCATCTGATGGCCTTCTTAAATTGTTTGAGCACTGTTACAAGGGCATCCACTTGTTCATTATTCAACTCTGCAGTTATTATGACTAGTAAAACATTGTTGACTCCCAAAAATGCTAATATGCTGGAAATGCTTTCAATTCTAACACTGGTGGGTGTTATATGGAGGGCTTTGTGGGTGCTGACTCCCGATTCTACAAGTCTAGCTCTAGTTTAGTTTGGCGTCTAGGAACAAAAGACACCCTTAGAGAATTTACTGTGTCCTTATTGCTTGGGATACCATCACTGCCGAAATTCATCAATACCACCTCCAAAGTATCAACACCCAGTCTTATCTTAAGTGGTACTTATGGCTCAGCATCATGAATAGTCTCAATAATCGAAATTACTCTCACATCATTTTCATTCTTTACTTGTTGACAGACATTGAACTTGACCTTATCCTTCCCACATCTGAACTTGAGTAGACCCTTCTCCACATCCACCAACGTATGACCTTTAGTTAAGAAAGGCCTTCCCAAAATAATAGGAACTTCAAAATCACCTCATAATTAAGGATCACAAAATCTGATGGAAATATAAAATTTTTCCACCTTTACCAACACATCATAGACTATCCCCACAAGTTTCTTCACCCTTCAATCTACCATTAACAACCCCATGATAGTAGGGGTAGGGGCTCCCAATCCTAGCTTCTGATAAACCATAACAGGCATCAAATTGATACTAGAACCCAAATTACATAGTTCCCTTGTGAACTCCATATCACTTATAGTGCAAGGTATGGTAAAAAGCACCTGCGTCTTCGCGCTTTTGTGCCAAGTACTTAGGAGTGATGACACTACAATGTTGAAGCTCTTGAGAAAGCTCCTCACTTAAAGGGCGCTTCTTGGTAACCAAATCCTTGATAAATGGTACATAACCTGACATTTTCTCCAAATCTTCTAATAAGAGGGATGTTTATGGATTGTTGCTTAAGAATAGAGAGAAAGTGCTTGAACTTGCCTCCCTCTTCCCTCTTCTTGAATCTTTGAGGTAAAGGAGGAGGAGGCCTTGGGACGGACTTATACTTTTATGGCTCTTTGTACCTCACTCACCCCGTATTTGATGCAATCATCTCCTTCTACCACACCCTTATCTACAACTATCTTCTCACGAATATCTCCTACCTCAACCGACAAGAGGATAAATAGTACTCTTACTATCTCCAGTAACTGCCATATATTACCCTTCGTTCTTTAGAATTTGCATCGTGTTTCTAGGCAATATACCCTTCTGACACTGATTCAGTTGACTTGACAATTGACCATACTATTGCTCAAGCTATTTAATAGCCACATAATGAGACACTGTTTTCTGATTAATACTTCAAATTTTAGATAGCATGCCTTTTAGAGTTTTATCTTGTGTCTCGACCTTCTTCAACAAGTGATCAAACATCTCCTTCAAGTTTCTTCACCCTTCAAGTTTCTTCACCCTTCAATCTACCATTGCACCTGTGTCCTGGTTATGTGGTTGCAGATATGGACCATTTTAGAAACCATCTCTTCTACGCCAATCTGCTTCAGGAACCCTGTTCATCCTTATATAACCACCTAAGTTGACTCTAAAAGCTCCATCTTTACCATAGTTCTGACCTTGATTTCCTTGACCTTGGCACCAATAGTCCTGATTGGACCCTTGGGCATGATCCGAAAACTCCCCATTTTGTGATTCACAAAACAAGCATCCTCCTCAAAAAATGTCTCCTCGTAAATGAGTGCATGTGGAAGTTGGTGAACTACATCATTTACTCTTTCTTGGTTTAGATTGATAACCATATCCATGCTTTCTCTTCCTATTAATTTAAGCTTGCTCTGAACCAACACTCACAACATATGAACCCTTTGTGGAAGCTCTATCCCGTTGCCCCCTTCAAAATTTGTCTTGACCACTTGCTCTATACGCTCTACAATCCTTGAAGAAACTTGTGGATCCTCCGATGGTAAGCCCACAAATAGCCCATGGCTCTACAGTATTTGAAGTAAACCGCCAGAGATTGTGAATTTTGTGTCAATCGGTAGTGGTGGCAAATCAATCACTCTGGTCACATCAATAGCCATGGAGTTCAACCTATATTGATTTCATTAGTAAGCATTGGTGTCAAACTCCCAAGTTTGTTGAATGTTCTCCAATGTTTGTGGATTCTGATCCCCAGCATTTCAGGTAAAAGCTCTACTGGCTGCATTGTTGACATTTTCTTGGGACATTCTTCTAGTAATTCTTTAGATCTCTGGATCAAGTGGAGTTAAGAGATTGTCTTGACTCCGAGTATTGGGCATATACTACTAGTATACCCTACAAAGAAACAAAAAAAACAAAAATAGAAATAAACTGAAGGGAACTAAAGATTAACACTAGAATTACTTAACGAATCAAGTTATGTCGTGCCGTATTCCCCGGCAATGATGCCAAAATCTTTGATGTCGCCCAAGTTACATATCCTTATAGAGGATAAAATGGTCTTTGTCAGGATATAAAACCTAACAAAGATTAGGATCGGACCTAAGAGAATATGTAGACTCAAAGAAAATTTATTAATAAGCAATTCAAGTAATTCACCAATTCCATTCCCCAAAAGAGGAGTTTGCAATGTTCAACAACAAAATAAACTATACTATCACAAGAGATAGCCAATAATGGAGAGAAACTAGGGTATTATATTCGCATGATTCCCCAACTTAGTATCCTTCGATAAACCAAAAAAATCAAGTGTATAGCATGCAGGATGGTATTTTAAATTTATCAAACTCTTTGGGCCAGGTAAGAGGTGAATTTCACTATGTGACTAAGCTCATCTCCATAATGTGCACTACTAACCATTACCTATAGTCCCAGTCTACCTCCCCTTGGTCTAGTTCGGTTGATTAGACAAGAACACATCATTGAATCCTATTAATCAATCTCTTTTTGAAAAGACCCAAAAAAGAGCTTGAAAATGTGCCTCAGAATGACTGGAATTTTAAATTCTATATATCACGAAGTTCGTGAGTGTTATAATAAATTTGACTTTATATTCATGTTCATGGGGTAAAATTAGGGGGAAAACATCTAACCCCCATTTAAGAGCAAATGATTAGCAATTTCAATTTTCATAATTTTCTCATTTAGAATCAATGCGCAGCTGTTGCGAACATGTGTTATATGACATTCGTGACAGGTCTGCATCGCAGACCAGATGCGGACCTATGTATTTTGTTGGCAATGATTTCTATCTCGGTCCAAGGCTTTTGGGTCTTGGGCCCAAGTGTTCCCAAATGTGTTTTTACCTATACATAACCTTATTTCACCCTCATATTACCTAAACATTTCCTAATACTCACTCAAACACTTATCCATATTTTCACTCAAAAATTCAAGTGTCAAAACTCTCATCAAAAACTAAGGATTTCCTTCAAGCTTAAAGCCTCCATTTTCAATCTTCATCAAGAGCTTCTTCAAAGCTAAGGTATATAGGTTTTAGCCATTGGGTCCTTTCAACAATGGTTCGCTAATCTACTTTTTACTAGATTTGCATGATTTAAAGTTGATTTTACAAATGGATTTACTATTATGAATATGTCTATGAACTATGTTAAAGTTGGGTAAAGTGTGACTATTTTACTATGTTTTGAGTTATAAATCTTGGATCTAATGTAAGATTTGATGAGAGATTTTGATATATATTTTTTGGGGGTGTTTCAAGATGTTTATTGAGGATTTTACATGGGATTTTATTGCATAATTTCATCTCTAAATTGCGTGGTTTTATACTACTATTTCACACACTCTAAGTGTTTGTTAAAATGTCTAGTTATGGCTTGAGGAATTGAAGGTCCAAAGCAGGAGATATGATATGATTGATGTAATGATGATGAAATGAGATTATAGATATAATAGATCCTATATAAAGTATTACATTAGATCATGCCCAATCCGAGGGTTCTAAGAACTTAGATAACTGAGATGGGGGTTTGTACTCATAAATCGAGGGAAGGGTTTGTACTTCTCCACCTAGTGATGGGGCTGCATCATCACTAACTGAGTTGTTATACTCATCAATCTAGTGAAGGGTGGTTAGTGCTTCACCATCGAGGTGATGGGGAGGCATCATCACCAACCGAGTGAAAGGTTAGTGATTCACCACCCAAGTGATAGGTTAGCATCATCACTAACCTACAAAGGGGTTTGTTCTTTGAAAAACTAGGTTGGTCTATTCTACACATATGGTACAGTATATGAGCATGAGTTCTTAAGCATGTTATACTTTAGCATTGAGCAAACATGTCACATTGTTATATAATTTCTATTGCCTATTGCTATGCATTTAGATTATGATGCTTATGTCTTGTTGCATTGCATCCTACATACTTATTACATTCAAATATACTAATGAATACTCTTACCTAAATGATATCACCATGTAGGAATCGGAGCCCAAGTTGATCATCCTCCTCCGGGTGGCTAGTTCAGCTATACTCAAGCTAGTTGGTAAGTCCTCTATTTCGTGGACCTTAGTCTATGTTCTCTTGTTATGTATTGAGACATTCTTCTTTTTGTTCAATTTTGACTATATGGATGAGCCCAATTGCTTTGTCTGGGCCCCCGCTCATATCTATGTATTAGAGGTGTTTGTGAGATCCTTAACTTGTCATGAAGGGGGAGAAGGGAAATAGTTATGTGATACTTTGGGAGGAGTTCGAATTGGCTTTCCATAATCGATTTTTCCCTCTTGAGCTTAGGGAAGCAAAGTTGGTAGAGTTTATGAACTTGAAACAAAGTGCTATGAGTGTGAGGGAGTATACCCTCAAGTTTAATCAACTTTCAAAGTATCCTCCTCATTTAGTGCCTGATCCTATATCTAGGACGAATAATTTTATGATGGGGGTCTCTGACTTGGTGAGTAAAGAATGCTGGTCTGCCATGCTAATTTGTGACATGGACTTGTCTCGGTTGATGACCTATGCCAAGCGAATAGAGGAGGGGAAATTGAGGAAGAAAATAAGCCATGAGGCCAATAGGGCCTGGTTTGAGGGTAAATTTGAAGAAGGTACTAGGTTTCATCAAGGATAAGGGCCTTCTCATGCTACTAAAAGGGAGTTTGCCAATGACCTCCCTAGGCCTCAAGGTATTGGTGATGTGGCTACTATGGATGTGTGCCCTAGAAGTGGGAAGAGTCATAATGGCCCAAGTTTAAAGGGTTCTAATCTATGCTTAGGTCATGGGCATCTTTGTCACAAGAAGATATATTATCTAAGAAACCATAGCAAGGTCCAGGGTGAGAATGGGATTCCATTGAGTAGAGGTGGTACTCAAGGTGGTGCCCCAATGCACAACAAGTTTTATGCCCTACGTGGGAGGTAAGGGGTTTATGAGGACCCCGATGTTATTACCGGTATATTGAAAATCTTTGACTTTGATGTATATGCATTGATTGATGCAGCTGCCACTCTTTACTTTGTTACCCCTTTTGTTGCTAAAAAGTTCCATGTTGACCACAAGTTGTTGCATGAGTCATATGAATTGTCTACTTCTATTTGTGCCTCTATTGTTGCTAGGAAAGTTTATAGGAGTTGTCCTATTTGTATTTTGCATAAGTTATTGCCTTGTGATCTTGTTGAATTAGACATAGTAGATTTTGATGTCATTCTCAGGATGGATTGGTTGCATGCCTACTATGCTTCTAATGATTGTAGAACCGATAGGGTCAAGTTTCAATTCCCTAATGAACCTGTCCTTGACTGGAAAAGTCAAGATGTGGTAGTCAAGGATAGATTGATTTCTAGCATTAAAGCCCATAAGTTGATTTCTAAGGGTTATTTGTATCATCTTGTGAGGGTTAAAGATGTGGAGTCCAAAGTCCCTTCCATTGAGTCGATCCTCATTGTAAATGAGCTTCTTGATATCTTCCTAAATGAGCTTCCTGGTGTCCCACCCGAAAGGGAGATAGATTTTGGCATAGATCTCCTTCCTGATACTCAACCTATCTCTATTCCGCCTTACTATATGGCCCAGATGGAGTTGATAGAGCTAAAGGAATAATTGAAGAATTTGTTGGAGAAAGGATTTATTAGACCTAGTCAATCACCTTGGGGTGCTCTGGTGTTTTTTGTAAATAAGAAGGATGGGTCACTTAGAATGTGCATTGACTACTGATAACTTAATAGAGTCACCATCAAGAATAGATATCTCCTTCCAAGGATTGATGACTTGTTTGACCAATTGCAAGGGGCTAGCTTCTTCTCTAAGATAGATCTTCGATTCGAGTATCATCAAGTGAGGGTAAGGGAGTGTGTTATTCCTAAGATGACCTTCCAAATTAGATATGGGAATTATGAGTTTGTTGTGATGTGGTTTGGGTTGACCAATGCACTAGCAATCTTTATGGACCTACTGAATAGAGTCTTCAAACCATACCTTGATTCATTTGTTATGGTCTTTATTGATGATATTTTGATCTATTCACATAGTATGGAGGAGTATATGGGGCATGTGAGGGTTGTGTTGCAAAGATTGATGGAGGAGAAATTGTATGTCAAATATGAAAGTGTGAATTTTCGTTGAAGGAGGTTTCATTCTTTGGTCTTGTGGTGTCGGGGGATGGCATAAATTTGGATCCTAAGAAAACTGATGTGATTAGATATTGACCTAGACCATTGACCCCATCAGGTATTAGGAGCTTCTTGGGCCTACCAGGTTGTTATAGAAGGTTTGTGAATGGTTTCTCCTCCATTGCTTCCCCTTTGAAAAAATTGACACAAAAGAAGGTTACATTTGTATTACCGATAATTGTGAGAGGAGCTTCAAAACATTAAAAAACAAGCTTGTGTCCGCTCCTATATTGTCACTACTAGATGGGATTCAGGGATTTGTGGTGTATTGTGATGCTTCCCAGGTTGGTTTGGGTTGTGTGTTGATGCAAAATGTTAAGGTTATAGTTATGCTTCTTGGAAAACTCAAGGTACATGAAAGTAACTACCCTACCCATGATCTAGAGTTAGCCGCCGTTGTTTTTGCATCAAAGATTTGGCGTCATAACTTGTATGGGGTACATGTAATTGTGTTTATCAATCATAAGAGCCTCCAATATGTTTTCACTCAAATGGATCTCAACTTGAGGCAAAAGAGGTTTCTTAGAACTTCTTAAAGACTACTATATAAGTGTCCACTATTGTCATGACCCAAGCATAGGGAACAGACGTGACACGACGAATGGGGAACCCAAAGGAACCCCAGTCAAACCTCTCAACTTATCATTACAGATCATTGGTCATGGAATCATGTAAAAGACATAAAATAAGATTAAGGGCAAAAGAATACTCAGGGACAGTTTGCAAAACAACATCAATAAGGGCCAAGGAGCATAGCTCATAACATAGATACATAACTTGTCCAACAAACACATCTAAATACATAGATAGAGCGGGGGCCAAGACAAACTAACTAGGCTCACCATCATAGTCAAAATAGATCATAAGAAAGTGTCTCAATAAATAGATAATAGCAATCATAGACTAAAATCCCCGAAATGAAGGACTCACCAACAAGTTTGAAATAGCACCGACTATCCACGTAGAGGAGGAGGATAATCAACTTGAGCACCGGTCCCTACATGGTGATATAATATAGGCAAGAGTATGCGTTAGTATGTTTGAATGTACTAAGTATATGGGGTGAAATGCAACAATAGATGGACATCATACTTAAAATGCATAAATTAGACAATATGATCAATGAATAAGTAAAACATGCTTTCAATAACTCATGCTCATATAAGATATCATATGTGTAAAAAAGACCAAGCTAGACTCCCAACTATGGTTGGGAAATGCTATTCACACCCTGACACCCTGGTGGAAATGTACATACCTGTCATATGGTTGATGCCATTCACACCTGGACAACCTGATGGAAAGGTACATACCCCTCATGGCTGATGCCATTCACACCTGGATAACCTGGTGGCAAGATACATGCCCCTTATATGATTGATGACATTCACACCTAGACACCCTGGTTGCAAGGTACATACTCATCACATGGTTGATGTCGTTTACACCTAGACACCCTAGTGGCAAGGTACATACCCCTCATATGGTTGTCCGGGCTCCTATACCTCCCGGACCGGGCATGGTGTAATACAACACATTAAATAGAACATATATATCATGTACGTAAGCTCATTTCATCATCATGACATCATTCATATCACATCTAATGCTTTGGACCTTCAATTCCTCAAGAAACCATAATCAAACATTTTATCGAATACTTGGTAGGTGTGATGGGGGTAAAAGTACATTCAATTTAGAGATGAAATCATGCATGCAAATCTATAGTAAATCCATTAATCAACACCTTGAAACACCCCCAAGACATTCACATCAAAACCCCTCATCAAATCCAATATTAGATCCAAGATTTAGAGCTCAAAACATGCTAAAACCACCATACTTTCATCAACTAAAATTATTGTGCAGTAAATTTCTCAATATACAAGAACCACATGTAAAATCAACTTTAAATCATGCAATATTAGTAAAAAGGAGTCTTAGGCATCATGGGTGGAAGGACCCAATGGTTCAACACCATATACCTCAGCTTTGGAGAAGTTCTTTGTGAGGATTGAAGATGGAGGCTTGAAGCTTGAAAAGAATACTTAATTCCAGATGTGGGTTTTGAGTTATGAATTTTGAAGAGAAAATATGGCAAAGTGTTTTGGGGAGTACTAGAAAATGTTTTGGATGAGATAAGGGTGCATTTTTGTTAAGTATAGATAAAAATACATCCAGAAAACTTAGGCCCAACACTTAGAATATTTTGGACTACACAAGAAAACACCGCTAGGCAAAATACACCTCTTCTCATCGCGGAGAGTATGCAAGAAGTAATTACACTACAGCGCGCCCTTGGTGCGTGGTGGAGGGAACACGTAAACCTTGTTGTAATTCATCACTTAAAAATTTATAATTGCTAATATTTCACTCTTAATCAGGGCTAGACCATATTTCACCTAGCATTTACCCCCTGATCACAAATATAAAGTCAGATTTTCAAAATAATGAACGAATTTTGAGATATATGGAAATTAAAATTCTTGGTATTTCGAGGCATATTTTTTGGCACTTTTGGAGTCGTTTCAATATCTCCCCCTGGAAACATTCGTCCTCGAATCAAAAAAAGATGTATAAGACAAGAGTGATCATGCACAAATCAGCCCCAATAATAATGCAACATAATATGTAAACATCAGTTTCCAAATCTCAACATAAGTGTAGAATTATTATAAGCTTACCAACTTAAACATGAATGCATATGAGTGACATAGGGGCTGAAATAGAAGACTTCATATCACATATAGGACTTAGGATTAGTACCATAGGCTTGAGTGGAGTGGAAATGATAAGGATACCACTTTTCCATATCTGCCTCGGCCTCCTAAGTAGCACTTTCGACATATTGGTCCCTCCAAAAAGACCTTAACGGATGCCACCTTTTTGTTCCTCGCTCTTTTTACAAACCTATCCAAGATCTGAACCAGAACCTCCTCATAAGTTAAGTTATACTCAACAATGCTCACAACATCAAGAGGCACAATACCATTAGGATCACCAACACATTTTCTCAATATAGAGATATGAAATACCGGGTGAACCACATTCATTTCACTAGGCAACTTCAACTCATAAGATACCTTGCCAATCCTCTCTATCATCTCATAAGGACCAAAATACTTTGGATTCAATTTCCCCTTTTTACCAAAATGGACCACAACTTTCATTGGAGAAACCTTCAAATAGATCCAATCGCCCACTTTAAATTCAAGGTCTCTTCTTCTCAAATCCGCATAGTATTTTTGACTGCATTGGGCTATCCTCAACCTTTCCCTAGTCATCCTAACCTTCTAAAGAGAATTCATAACCAGATCCATCCCTAATTAATCCACATTTCCAACCTCAAACCAACCAATCGGTGATCTACAACGTCTCCCAGAAAGAGCCTCAAAAGGAGCCATACCGATGCTAGAGTGATAGCTATTATTATAGTCAAACTCAATCAATGGAGGATAGTCATGTTGACTACCTTTACGCTCCAAGAAACAATCCCTAAGTATATCTTCAAGTGTTTGAATTATCCTTTTGGCTTGGCCATCCGTTTGGGGAGGAAGGTCATATTATGGTGAACTTTGGTACCAAGACCCCTTTGAAAAGACATCCAAAAGTGTGAAGTAAATTGTTCACCATGGTCCAATATAGTGGATAAAGGAACCCCATGTAACCTCACTAACTCATGGACATACAACCTTGCATACTCTTCAGCTTCATATGTAGTCGGTAGAAAGTGAGCCAAATTCGTCATCCTATCAACCACCTCCCATATATAATCAAAACCTTTCCTACTCTTGGGCAATCCAAACACAAAATCCATATTAATTACCTCCCACTTCCAAGTAGGAATCTCTATGTCATAGGTTAGGACACCCGGCCTTTGATGTTCGGCTTTGACTTGTTGAAAACTATAGCAACTGGAAACAAATTTAGCAATATCCCTCTTCATTCCTCCCCACCAATACACATCCCTCAAGTCTATACATTTTGGTGGAGCCGAGGTGGATAGAATAAGAAGAGTTATGGGCCTCCTCAAGAATTCTCTCCCTCAAACCATCAGTACATGGCACACACAACATACCTTGGTATCTAAGGGACCCATATCCCCCTTGGGAGAAAACCTCTATTTTGCCATTTTTTAGCAAGGCCTTCAATTAAAGCAGGGAGGAGTCTAGATCTTGTTTTCTATCAGCTCATTAAACAAGGAAGATTTAGAACCATCATCAACAACAACACCATTACCCATATCTTCCAACCTAACCCCCAATATAGCCAATCTATGAAACTCCCTAACCATCTCCTTATCACCACCATCCACATGAGCTAGGCTACCCATGGTTGGTGAAGACATCAATATGCACCCCATACATCAATATGAAGGCCCTTATGATTGGTGAAGTCATCAATATGCACCCCATACAAATAGTGATGCCAAATCATTAATGCAAACCCATGGCAGCTAATTCAATATCGTGGGTAGGGTAGTTCCTTTCATGCACTTTGAGTTGCCTAGAAGCATAGGCTATGACCTTAATATTTTGTATTAGCACATGTCCCGAACCAACTTTAGATGTATCACAATACCCAACAAAACCCTCAAGAAAATTTGGCAGTGATAATATAGGAGCGGACACAAGTCTATCTTTCAATATTTTGAAGTTTTTCTCACATTCATCGGTCTACTCAAAGTTAATACTCTTTTGAGTCAATTTTTTCATAGGGGAAGCAATGGAGGAGAACCCTTTCACAAACCTTCTTTAGTAACTCTTAAGGTCCAAGAAACTCCTAATATCCGATGGACTCAATGGTCTAGGCCAATTCCTAATCACATCTGTCTTCTTAGGATCCACTTTAATGCTATCCTCTGACACCACATGACTCAAGAATGCAACCTCCTCCAACAAAAATTCACACTTGTCATATTTAGCATACAATCTCTCCTCCCTCAATTTTTGCAACACAACCCTCAAATGGCCCATATGGTCCTATCTACTATGTGAGTAGATCAATATATCATCAATGAAGACAACAGTAGAGGAATCAAGGTAGTGTTTGAAGACCCTATTCATTAGGTCCATGAAGATGGATGGTCCATTAGTCAACCCAAAGGACATCACGATAAATTCATAATGCCCATATCTAGTCCAGAAGGACGTCTTGGGAATACCACACTTCCTCACCCTCACTTGATGATACCTGGACCGAAGGTCAATCTTTGAGAAGAAAATAGCCCCTTGCAATTGGTCAAACAAATCATCAATTCTTGGAAGAGGATATCTACTATTTATAGTGACCCTGTTGAGTTTTCGGTAATCAATGCACATTCTAAGTGACCCGTCTTTCTTTTTCAAAAACAACGTTGGAGCACCCCAAGGTGATTTTCTAGGTCTAATGAATCCCTTTTCCAACTAATCTTTCAATTGCTCTTTTAACTCTTTCAATTCCATTGGGGACATATGGTGAGGGGGAATGGAGATAGGTTGAGTATTGGGAAGAAGATCTATGCCAAAGTCTATCTCCCTTTCGGGAGGGACACCAGGAAGGTCATTTGGGAAGACATCAAGAAACTCATTGACAATGGGGACCAACTCAATGGAAGGGACATTGGACTCTACATCTTTAACTCTCACAAAATAATACAAACCTCCTCTAGAAATCAATTTATGGTCTTTAATACCTGAAAATAATCTTCCTTTGACCACCACATCTTGACTTTCCCACTCAAGGAACGGTTCTTTTGGAAATTGAAACATGACCCCGCGAGTTCTACAATGAATAGAAGCATAGTATGCATGCAACCAATCCATCCCAAGAATGACATCAAAGTCTGCCATGTTTAATTCAACAAGATCACAAAGCAACAATCTATTCAAAATGCAAATAAGACAACTTCTATAAACACTCCTAGCAACAATAGAGGTACCAATAGGAGTAGACACTTCATATGACTCATGGAACAACTCGAGAACAACATGGAACTTCTTAGCAACAAGAGGAGTAACAAGGAAAGAGTGGCACCCGGATCAATCAAAGCATATATCTCAAAGTCAATGATTTTCAACATACCGGTAACAATATCGATGACCTCACCAACCATTTTCCTTCCATGTATAGTATAAAATTTATTGTGCCTTGGGGCACCACCTTCATGACCACCTCTCCCCAATGGGATTGCGTTAGCACCCCAGACCTTGCTAAGGTTTATTGGTCAATCTACCTTCTTGTTACCAAGATCACCACATTCATAACATGCATTAGAACCCCCTCAAACATGGGCCCCTATGATTCTTTCCACATCTAGGACACACTTCATTAGAATCCATTCCACCCACACCTTGACACCTAGGGAAGTCATTGGCAAACCCTCAATTAATAACATGAGGAGGCCCTTGTCCTTGATAAAATCTAGCACCCTTTTGGAGCCTACTCTCAAAGCATGACCTCTTGGCCTCATGTCCCTTCCTCTTTCTAAACTTTTCTTCATCCATTTGCTCAGCATAAGTCTTCAACCGAGACAAGTTCATGTCACCAATTAACAAGGCGGACCGACATTCGTCACTCACCAAGTTAGAGACCCCCATCACAAATTTATTCATCATTGATCTAGTATCGACTACCAAATGAGGAGCATACTATGAAAGTTGATTAAACTTGAGGGCATACTCCCTCGCACTCATGGAACCTTGTTTCAAGTTCATAAACTCTACCAACATCGCTTCCCTAAGATCAAGAGGGAAAAATCAATTAAGGAAGGACAATTTGAACTCCTTCCAGAGCACAACATTACCAACCCCCTTCTCACCCTTCCATTGCTCATACCAAATTTGGGATACCCCTTTGACTTGGTACGCTTCCAAGTCCGCCTTTTCATTTTGGCCCAACGCCCATGATATTCAACATTTTATAGACCTCATCAATGAACTTTTATGGGTCTTCATCCACCATTGACTCATTGAAAACCAAAGGATTCATCCTCATACATTCTCTTAACGTAGCTCCCAAGGTGTTAGCATGAGGGGCTTGGGCCCCTTGTTGGACTTGGTTGGCCACCACTTGGGCAAGCATAGTAAGAGTATCTCGGAGCTCAATATTTTTAAATTGCTCCTCGGGAGTTTGGGCCCATCTTCCTCTAGTGTTTGACATTACCTAACATAGCAAAGAACAATCATTAGAGGGGAAAACCTCACTACAACTGTATAGCACGACATAGAATGCGAAGAAGGGAAACATTTTCTAAAATGCCTCATAGCCTCCTACTCATATTCATGGAGCGCTTCACAACCATGACTAGGACTCTAATCGACGCGGTCTGTTGGACTCGGACTATCTATCAACGTAATGCTCTGATGCCAAATTTGTCACGACCCAAGCCTAAGGCCTAGACGTGACACGGTGAATGGGGTACCCAAAGGAACCCTAATCAAGCCTCTCAACTAATCATTACACATTATTAGTCACGGAAGCATGTAAAAGATATTAAATAAGATTAACCGCAAAGGGGGGCTAAGGGATAGCTTGAAAAACAACATCAATAAGGGCCAAGGAGTCATAGCCCATAACATAGATACACAACTTGTCCAACAAACACCCCTAAGTACATCGATAGAGCAAGGGCCAAGACAAAGTAATCGAGCTCATCATCAACGTCAAAATAGAACATAAGTTTCTCAACACATAGATAATAGCAATCATAGACTAAGGTCCCCAAAATAGAGGACTCACCTACAACCTTGGGAATAGCATCGACTAACCACGTGGAAGAGAAGGATGATAAACTTGAGCACCGGTCCCTACATGGTGATATCATGTAGGCAAGAGTATGCGTTAGTACATTTGAATGAACTAAGTATGTGGGGTGAAATACAATAATAGATAGACATCATATTTAAAATGCATATATTAGACAATAGGCATAGTATAACAATATGTCATGTATGATCGATGCATAAGTAAAACATGCTTTCCATAACTCATGCTCATATAAGATATCATATGTGTAGAAGAGACAAAGCTAGAACCCAACTATGGTTGGGAGATGCTATTCACACATGGACATACTGGTGGCAAGGCACATGTCATGCCCAAAAGTCCTATTAAGGAGGACCGGCACCCATTTCCAATAAGGCTTGGGAGAACCAACCTATATCTGCGCACTTTTTAGACATATTATAAGGGATTTCTACCTTCATTGTGCCTTTAAGAAAGTAAATAGTAATAACAAGCCAAAAGAAAATATGTATGGCTAGGCCGTTGGGGCTACGATGTCTAAGGTGTGGACACATTTTAATTTACATAGTCTACAAAGCCTCTAGATAAGGAAAAGTATTTGATAAGGGTCGGGAAAACCCCATCTCGACTAGCTATATAATACAAACATATAAGCTCTAGACACCCACAAAGCTCCTAAGCAACCTGGAGCTTGGTAATAGTAGTTGGATATCCTATACTCTACTAGGGAGATCTACTAGCACCTGTACCTAGAGAATGAAATGCAGGTCCCCCGTAAGGGATGTTAGTATTACATAATGTACTGAATATATAAGGCAGGAAACACTGTATATGACATGAAAACTCAAATGAAACTATGCACTGGTGTAGGATAAGAGACCACCTTTAGTTATACTGTGGGATCATGTACTTTATGTTCTTTATATTACTTTACCTTTACTATATAATTTGTGCACAACATGTACTACAAATGATCAGCTGATTAGTGGTAAATCTATATTAGGATCATTCCTGGATAGGTTCTTCCTTAACCCCTCGGGCTACCACCCGTGATGGGATCGTCCCTGGCTAGGTGATGCTTCCACCCCTCGGGCTACCACCCATCAATAAATAATGCACTTAATCTTTTAATTACCTTTGAGATGATTCTTTTGGTGGTCATAATATTGGAGTTGTAGGACTGTAGATATAGCATGTGACAGGTAAATAATCATACAAGATAATATGACAATGAAAAGAGTATGTTACATAAATAATGAGATGCGTATGAGATGAAACAACTCGTGAACTTTATTTAACAACAAGAACCCATGTAACTTGGTATCCTCATGTGTATGCAAATTTGAAGGATATTATGTATGGGAGCATATGAACATATGAAAGAGTGGAGACACGGTTAATAGTTGCATCGAAGTTAGTAAGTGCCTTTATGTGACAAGGATGGATCTATGTTTCATGTTAATAATACGATATCAAGTAGCCTTACATACCTCATTGTATGACCTCGTTACTACCATGGAGTGGCTGCATTTTCCCTCAAACATTTATCTACAGTATATTAGGCAATAAGACTAGTATTAGCAGTGATGAAACACTTCTTGGTAGCCCAATACCATAAAAACTAACATCCGAGCAGCAAACTTTTAATTAGCGACGCGAAGGCATTTCTTCAATCTTTTCCCTGATAATCGTATTTCTAACAATCATTCTTATGTACATGTCATATACATCTTATTTCAGACTCTTAATAGTATTACAATAGCCCACAAGGCACAACACATGATAATTCTTTGCAACATATAAAACAGGCGGCATAATGTTACATCTCTTCTCCACACTTCGACTTCAACAATCCCTAACCTGCTTTAACTTTACCCAAATTATATCCAACATTTTTTTACACATAAAACTAGTCTTAAAATATTCCACAAATAGTCCCAAAATAGATGAAGGTCGTGGAACAACATATTACAATTATCAGCTCCCAAGTTTCTTTTAAGAGTACAATTACGATGTCGTACAACAATTCATCTTTACAAGCTGTAAAAGTGGTGCAGTAGCTCAATTACATAACTAAAAAACTATACCTTACTGAAAACATAAGTCTCACTTCATAATTCAGCCAACCAAGAAGAGAAAACCCTCTTAAATAACAATAAAATTTAACAACAATCCTTAGGACACATGTACTCCAAATTTCCAGCACAACATGCTGGCATATACTTCTTGTTTTTCATGAAGAAACCATACTTAATACACAACTTTGATTACTTACCTTTGCCTTAAATATTATGGTTTTCTTCAAGAACCCTAGAGGGTTATGTAGGCTGCTTTGAAAATGAATTAAAGAGAGAAAAAGAGTTTTTTTGGAAAGCTAAAAATTTGTTTCAAGTGGAATGAATTGAGGGCTGCTTTTGAGCCATTTTTAAAGACTCTTTTGGCTGATTTTCTCTTTAAATTTTGAACACACATTAATAACTGTTATTAAACTTGTTATGCAGCAGCTTGGCCCTTACACATGTGCCTATATAGGTCTCAAAATTAATGGGCCTTGGCTACCCATTTTCCAGCTTTCTTCTTAATTAGTTTTGGGCCCAAATAGTCAACTGGATTGTGATGTACTTGAGCCCTTTTGACATTCTTCTAGGACTAAAAATATGGTCCACTTATGATGCTAAAACATGGGCGAAAGTTACACCCTTAACACAAACTTTATTCATAATCGGACTTGGAAAAATTCGATGTCGGACCTCGTCTCCATTTAGCTAAAAAATTAGGCTAAGCAAGTAGGTGACTCACCTACTAGCTTATTAAGTCCTACAAGAACTTTAATTCTCTCACTTCGTTTAGGGATTTGATCTCTTCAATTTATCACAAAACATGTATACACCAGACCCTCTTAAGCATTGTCGTACATATCTCCCATTAACATGAGATTCAACCACTTTTAAAAATTGATGGTAACTTGACCAAACCATATCATGTTTTATTTACATAGCATTAGTACATGTTAACTGTGGGGTGTTAAATCCTCTCCCCTCCCCCAAGGAATATTTGTCCTTGAATGTTAGCACAATTGGAAACTTAACCATGTATAAACCTTTATTTAAACAAACCTTTGACAACATACTAGGAATTTAATCACATGTACCTATTAGTGTTCCAATTCTACATGTTGGAATTCCTCTTTAGCTTCAAATAAGTAAGAGGTATTTTGATCTCATCGCGTCCTCGACCTCCCATGTTGCTGGTTTCTCCAAAGCACCTTTACTGAAGTTATTTCTTTATTCCTTAGCTTCTTAACTTGACAATCTAGAATAGCAATAGGTACTTCTTCATAGGTGAGATCTTTTGTAACCTGAACATCCTCAGTAAGAGATGGGTCACCTATGCATTTTCGAAGTATTGAGACATGAAAAACTAGATGAACCATTGAAAGCTCTTGGGGTAGCTCTAGTTCATATGCAACCTGCCCAACCTTTTTAATAATTTTATATGGCCCTATGTAACATGGGATCAGCTTTCCTTTCTTACTGAACCTCATAACCCCTTTCATTGGAGACACTTTTAAAAATACCTAATCACCTAGTGAGAATTCCAATCCTCTCCGTCTAGCATCTGCATGTGATTTGTGATAACTTTGGGTTGTTTCTAGCCGCTGTTGTATTACTTAACTTTTTCCATGGCTTGTTATACTTGATCTGGCCTTAGCAAGGTGGTTTCACCCATTTCAAACCATCCAATTAGCGACCTATATTTCCTTCCATACAAAGCTTCATAAGGTTCCATCTTGATACATTAGTGGTAGCTATTATTATAGGAAAATTCAATAAGTGGAAAGTGGTCCACTCAACTACCTTTAAAATCCAATGCACAAGCTCGCAATATATCTTCAAGTGCCTTAATGATGCATTCTGCTTGACCGTCTGTTTGAGGGTTGAAAGTTGTGCTCAAATTCACTTGTGTCCCCAAATTCCTTTGGAAGGACTTTCAAAACTTTGCAGTGAATTGAGCACTTCGGTCAAATATAACGGAGATTGGGACTCCATGTAGCCTGACTATCTCGTTGAGGTATAGCTTGACATATTCTTCAGCTGTATAATCACTCCTAACTGGTAAGAAGTGTGCTGACTTTGTGAGTCTGTTAACATTACCCATATTGAGTCAAACTTCTGAAATGAGCGATGCAACCCAGTGACAAAATCCATATTGATCATATCCCACTTCAAGGTTGGAAGCTCTATGCACTGCATATAACCTCCTGGCTTTTGGTGTTCTACCTTCACTTGTTGGCAATTTGGACATTGAGCCACAAATTCGGCAAGGTCCTTTTTCATACGTCCCCACCAAAACATTTCCTTCAGGTCATGGTATATCTTAGTTGATCCTGGATGGATGGAATATCGGGAAAGATGGGCTTCTTCCATTATCCTCTTCCTTAGTTCATTAATATCAGGCACACATAATCTATTTTGGCAGTAAAGTATTCCATTTTGTCTAAGTTCAAAGCCTTTCATCATACCCTGATTCACCTTTCCCCTAAGTTGTCGTAAAGTAGGATCCTTGAATTATTTTGCTTTCACCTCCATTACCAATGAAGACGCTACTGCATTATGTATAATAACCCCTTCCCTTGGAGTTTCAAGAAGATGAACTCCCAAACTAGCTAGTTGTCATAGATCCTTTGCTACATCTTGACTTAACATGGCCTGGTCACCAGTTTTCATGATTGCCTTATGACTTAGAGCATCGGCTACGACATTTGCCTTTCCTAAATGGTATAGTATATCAACACCGTAATCCTTTATTAGCACTAGCCAACTCCGCCATCTTAAATTTAGGTCTTTTTGCTTAAAGATGTATTGCAGGCTCTTATGATCAGTGTATATGTCAACGTGAACGCCATACAAATAGTGGCACCATATTTTCAAAGAAAATACAACTGTTGTTGGCTCAAGATCATGAGTTGGTAATTTTTCACATGTGGTCATAGTTTTCTAGATGCATAAGTAATTACCCTACCATGCTGTGTCAGTACACATCCTAAGCCAATTTCAGAAGCATCACAATACACTGTATACCCCTCAGATCCTTCTGGAAGTACTAGCACGGGTGTAGAAGTTAGCCTATTTTTCAGTTCCTGGAAGCTCCTTTCACATGCATCATTCCATTGAAACTTGGTTGCCTTATGTGTCAATCTTGTTAGGGGTGCATAGATAGAAGAAAAACCTTCAAAAACCTCCTGTAATAACCTGCAAAACCTAGGAAGCTTCGAACTCTCGTGGGTGTCGTTGGTCTTGGCCAATCTCTCACAACCTCTATCTTTTTGTGAATCAACTCTTATTCCTTCCTCAGATACAATATGACCCAAGAATGCCACTTATTTTAGCTAAAATTCACATTTAGAAAACTTGGCATACAATTGTCGATCACGAAGCACCTGTAACACTTGTCATAAGTGCTTTGAGTAGTCCTCTTCTGATCTTGAGTATACCAAAATGTCATCCATAAATACTATCACAAACACATCTAAGAATGGCTTAAATTCCCTGTTCATCATATCCATAAAAACTGTTGGTACATTCATTAGCCCAAATGACATAACAAGAAATTCAAAGTGACCATAGCATGTTCTGAAAGCATTCTTAGGTATATCTTCCTCTTTCACCCTCACTTGGTGATACTTTGATCCCAAATAAATTTTTGAAAAGCATTTGGCACGCTGTAACTGATCAAATAAAGCATCAATCCTGGGGAAGGGGTATTTATTCTTAATTGTCACCCTATTCAATTGTCAATAGTCGACACACATTCTCAAGGTGCCATCCTTTTTGCATAC